>QPMI01000287.1:0-61462 GCA_004431415.1 Cyanophora paradoxa | reverse complement strand
AATCTCACAGGGGTCCCCACCCACACGAAACAGCAGGCAGGGAGCGCTGGGATTCGCCAGAGCACTCTGGCAGGTTTGCATGATAGGGAGGGGTGTTAGTTTTCTAGTTTCGAGGTTGGGTTCGGGGCTGCCCCATCGCCCCCGAAATCTCACAGGGGTCCCCACCCACACGAAACAGCAGGAGGGAGCGCTGGGATTCGCCAGAGCACTCTGGCAGGTTTGCATGATAGGGAGGGGTGTTAGTTTTCTAGTTTCGAGGTTGGGTTCGGGGCTGCCCCATCGCCCCCGAAATCTCACAGGGTCCCCACCCACACGAAACAGCAGGCAGGGAGCGCTGGATTCGCCAGAGCACTCTGGCAGGTTTGCATGATAGGGAGGGGTGTTAGTTTTCTAGTTTCGAGGTTGGGTTCGGGGCTGCCCCGATCGCCCCCGAAATCTCACAGGGGTCCCCACCCACACGAAACAGCAGGCAGGGAGCGCTGGGATTCGCCAGAGCACTCTGGCAGGTTTGCATGATAGGGAGGGGTGTTAGTTTTCTAGTTTCGAGGTTGGGTTCGGGGCTGCCCCAATCGCCCCCCGAAATCTCACAGGGGTCCCCACCCACACGAAACAGCAGGCAGGGAGCGCTGGGATTCGCCAGAGCACTCTGGCAGGTTTGCATGATAGGGAGGGGTGTTAGTTTTCTAGTTTCGAGGTTGGGTTCGGGCTGCCCCATCGCCCCCGAAATCTCACAGGGGTCCCCACCCACACGAAACAGCAGGCAGGGAGCGCTGGGATTCGCCAGAGCACTCTGGCAGGTTTGCATGATAGGGAGGGTGTTAGTTTTCTAGTTTCGAGGTTGGGTTCGGGGCTGCCCCATCGCCCCCGAAATCTCACAGGGGTCCCCACCCACACGAAACAGCAGGCAGGGAGCGCTGGGATTCGCCAGAGCACTCTGGCAGGTTTGCATGATAGGGAGGGGTGTTAGTTTTCTAGTTTCGAGGTTGGGTTGGGGCTGCCCCATCGCCCCCGAAATCTCACAGGGGTCCCCACCCACACGAAACAGCAGGCAGGGAGCGCTGGGATTCGCCAGAGCACTCTGGCAGGTTTGCATGATAGGGAGGGGTGTTAGTTTTCTAGTTTCGAGGTTGGGTTCGGGGCTGCCCCGATCGCCCCCTGAAATCTCACAGGGGTCCCCACCCACACGAAACAGCAGGCAGGGAGCGCTGGGATTCGCCAGAGCACTCTGGCAGGTTTGCATGATAGGGAGGGGTGTTAGTTTTCTAGTTTCGAGGTTGGGTTCGGGGCTGCCCCATCGCCCCCCGAAATCTCACAGGGGTCCCCACCCACACGAAACAGCAGGCAGGGAGCGCTGGGATTCGCCAGAGCACTCTGGCAGGTTTGCATGATAGGGAGGGGTGTTAGTTTTCTAGTTTCGAGGTTGGGTTCGGGGCTGCCCCCATCGCCCCCCGAAATCTCACAGGGGTCCCACCCACACGAAACAGCAGGCAGGGAGCGCTGGGATTCGCCAGAGCACTCTGGCAGGTTTGCATGATAGGGAGGGGTGTTAGTTTTCTAGTTTCGAGGTTGGGTTCGGGCTGCCCCATCGCCCCCGAAATCTCACAGGGGTCCCCACCCACACGAAACAGCAGGAGGGAGCGCTGGGATTCGCCAGAGCACTCTGGCAGGTTTGCATGATAGGGAGGGGTGTTAGTTTTCTAGTTTCGAGGTTGGGTTCGGGGCTGCCCCATCGCCCCCGAAATCTCACAGGGGTCCCCACCCACACGAAACAGCAGGCAGGGAGCGCTGGGATTCGCCAGAGCACTCTGGCAGGTTTGCATGATAGGGAGGGGTGTTAGTTTTCTAGTTTCGAGGTTGGGTTGGGGCTGCCCCATCGCCCCCGAAATCTCACAGGGGTCCCCACCCACACGAAACAGCAGGAGGGAGCGCTGGGATTCGCCAGAGCACTCTGGCAGGTTTGCATGATAGGGAGGGGTGTTAGTTTTCTAGTTTCGAGGTTGGGTTCGGGGCTGCCCCATCGCCCCCGAAATCTCACAGGGGTCCCCACCCACACGAAACAGCAGGCAGGGAGCGCTGGGATTCGCCAGAGCACTCTGGCAGGTTTGCATGATAGGGAGGGGTGTTAGTTTTCTAGTTTCGAGGTTGGGTTCGGGGCTGCCCCGATCGCCCCCGAAATCTCACAGGGGTCCCCACCCACACGAAACAGCAGGCAGGGAGCGCTGGGATTCGCCAGAGCACTCTGGCAGGTTTGCATGATAGGGAGGGGTGTTAGTTTTCTAGTTTCGAGGTTGGGTTCGGGGCTGCCCCATCGCCCCCCGAAATCTCACAGGGGTCCCCACCCACACGAAACAGCAGGCAGGGAGCGCTGGGATTCGCCAGAGCACTCTGGCAGGTTTGCATGATAGGGAGGGGTGTTAGTTTTCTAGTTTCGAGGTTGGGTTCGGGGCTGCCCCATCGCCCCCTGAAATCTCACAGGGGTCCCCACCCACACGAAACAGCAGGCAGGGAGCGCTGGGATTCGCCAGAGCACTCTGGCAGGTTTGCATGATAGGGAGGGGTGTTAGTTTTCTAGTTTCGAGGTTGGGTTCGGGGCTGCCCCATCGCCCCCCGAAATCTCACAGGGGTCCCCACCCACACGAAACAGCAGGCAGGGAGCGCTGGGATTCGCCAGAGCACTCTGGCAGGTTTGCATGATAGGGAGGGTGTTAGTTTTCTAGTTTCGAGGTTGGGTTCGGGCTGCCCCATCGCCCCCGAAATCTCACAGGGGTCCCCACCCACACGAAACAGCAGGCAGGGAGCGCTGGGATTCGCCAGAGCACTCTGGCAGGTTTGCATGATAGGGAGGGTGTTAGTTTTCTAGTTTCGAGGTTGGGTTCGGGGCTGCCCCATCGCCCCCGAAATCTCACAGGGGTCCCCACCCACACGAAACAGCAGGCAGGGAGCGCTGGGATTCGCCAGAGCACTCTGGCAGGTTTGCATGATAGGGAGGGGTGTTAGTTTTCTAGTTTCGAGGTTGGGTTCGGGCTGCCCCATCGCCCCCGAAATCTCACAGGGGTCCCCACCCACACGAAACAGCAGGAGGGAGCGCTGGGATTCGCCAGAGCACTCTGGCAGGTTTGCATGATAGGGAGGGGTGTTAGTTTTCTAGTTTCGAGGTTGGGTTCGGGGCTGCCCCATCGCCCCCGAAATCTCACAGGGGTCCCCACCCACACGAAACAGCAGGCAGGGAGCGCTGGGATTCGCCAGAGCACTCTGGCAGGTTTGCATGATAGGGAGGGGTGTTAGTTTTCTAGTTTCGAGGTTGGGTTTGGGGCTGCCCCGATCGCCCCCGAAATCTCACAGGGGTCCCACCCACACGAAACAGCAGGCAGGGAGCGCTGGGATTCGCCAGAGCACTCTGGCAGGTTTGCATGATAGGGAGGGGTGTTAGTTTTCTAGTTTCGAGGTTGGGTTCGGGGCTGCCCCCATCGCCCCCGAAATCTCACAGGGGTCCCCACCCACACGAAACAGCAGGCAGGGAGCGCTGGGATTCGCCAGAGCACTCTGGCAGGTTTGCATGATAGGGAGGGGTGTTAGTTTTCTAGTTTCGAGGTTGGGTTGGGGGCTGCCCCATCGCCCCCGAAATCTCACAGGGGTCCCCACCCACACGAAACAGCAGGAGGGAGCGCTGGGATTCGCCAGAGCACTCTGGCAGGTTTGCATGATAGGGAGGGGTGTTAGTTTTCTAGTTTCGAGGTTGGGTTCGGGCTGCCCCATCGCCCCCGAAATCTCACAGGGGTCCCCACCCACACGAAACAGCAGGCAGGGAGCGCTGGGATTCGCCAGAGCACTCTGGCAGGTTTGCATGATAGGGAGGGGTGTTAGTTTTCTAGTTTCGAGGTTGGGTTGGGGCTGCCCCATCGCCCCCGAAATCTCACAGGGGTCCCCACCCACACGAAACAGCAGGCAGGGAGCGCTGGGATTCGCCAGAGCACTCTGGCAGGTTTGCATGATAGGGAGGGTGTTAGTTTTCTAGTTTCGAGGTTGGGTTCGGGGCTGCCCCATCGCCCCCGAAATCTCACAGGGGTCCCCACCCACACGAAACAGCAGGCAGGGAGCGCTGGGATTCGCCAGAGCACTCTGGCAGGTTTGCATGATAGGGAGGGGTGTTAGTTTTCTAGTTTCGAGGTTGGGTTCGGGCTGCCCCATCGCCCCCGAAATCTCACAGGGGTCCCCACCCACACGAAACAGCAGGCAGGGAGCGCTGGGATTCGCCAGAGCACTCTGGCAGGTTTGCATGATAGGGAGGGGTGTTAGTTTTCTAGTTTCGAGGTTGGGTTCGGGGCTGCCCCGATCGCCCCCGAAATCTCACAGGGGTCCCCACCCACACGAAACAGCAGGCAGGGAGCGCTGGGATTCGCCAGAGCACTCTGGCAGGTTTGCATGATAGGGAGGGGTGTTAGTTTTCTAGTTTCGAGGTTGGGTTTGGGGCTGCCCCCATCGCCCCCCGAAATCTCACAGGGGTCCCCACCCACACGAAACAGCAGGCAGGGAGCGCTGGGATTCGCCAGAGCACTCTGGCAGGTTTGCATGATAGGGAGGGGTGTTAGTTTTCTAGTTTCGAGGTTGGGTTCGGGGCTGCCCCCATCGCCCCCGAAATCTCACAGGGGTCCCCACCCACACGAAACAGCAGGAAGGGAGCGCTGGGATTCGCCAGAGCACTCTGGCAGGTTTGCATGATAGGGAGGGGTGTTAGTTTTCTAGTTTCGAGGTTGGGTTCGGGGCTGCCCCCATCGCCCCCCGAAATCTCACAGGGGTCCCCACCCACACGAAACAGCAGGCAGGGAGCGCTGGGATTCGCCAGAGCACTCTGGCAGGTTTGCATGATAGGGAGGGGTGTTAGTTTTCTAGTTTCGAGGTTGGGTTTGGGGCTGCCCCCATCGCCCCCTGAAATCTCACAGGGGTCCCCACCCACACGAAACAGCAGGCAGGGAGCGCTGGGATTCGCCAGAGCACTCTGGCAGGTTTGCATGATAGGGAGGGGTGTTAGTTTTCTAGTTTCGAGGTTGGGTTCGGGGCTGCCCCATCGCCCCCCGAAATCTCACAGGGGTCCCCACCCACACGAAACAGCAGGCAGGGAGCGCTGGGATTCGCCAGAGCACTCTGGCAGGTTTGCATGATAGGGAGGGTGTTAGTTTTCTAGTTTCGAGGTTGGGTTCGGGGCTGCCCCCATCGCCCCCGAAATCTCACAGGGGTCCCCACCCACACGAAACAGCAGGCAGGGAGCGCTGGGATTCGCCAGAGCACTCTGGCAGGTTTGCATGATAGGGAGGGGTGTTAGTTTTCTAGTTTCGAGGTTGGGTTGGGGCTGCCCCATCGCCCCCGAAATCTCACAGGGGTCCCCACCCACACGAAACAGCAGGAGGGAGCGCTGGGATTCGCCAGAGCACTCTGGCAGGTTTGCATGATAGGGAGGGGTGTTAGTTTTCTAGTTTCGAGGTTGGGTTCGGGCTGCCCCATCGCCCCCGAAATCTCACAGGGGTCCCCACCCACACGAAACAGCAGGAGGGAGCGCTGGGATTCGCCAGAGCACTCTGGCAGGTTTGCATGATAGGGAGGGGTGTTAGTTTTCTAGTTTCGAGGTTGGGTTCGGGGCTGCCCCAATCGCCCCCGAAATCTCACAGGGGTCCCCACCCACACGAAACAGCAGGCAGGGAGCGCTGGGATTCGCCAGAGCACTCTGGCAGGTTTGCATGATAGGGAGGGGTGTTAGTTTTCTAGTTTCGAGGTTGGGTTGGGGCTGCCCCATCGCCCCCGAAATCTCACAGGGGTCCCACCCACACGAAACAGCAGGCAGGGAGCGCTGGGATTCGCCAGAGCACTCTGGCAGGTTTGCATGATAGGGAGGGGTGTTAGTTTTCTAGTTTCGAGGTTGGGTTCGGGGCTGCCCCCATCGCCCCCGAAATCTCACAGGGGTCCCCACCCACACGAAACAGCAGGAAGGGAGCGCTGGGATTCGCCAGAGCACTCTGGCAGGTTTGCATGATAGGGAGGGGTGTTAGTTTTCTAGTTTCGAGGTTGGGTTCGGGGCTGCCCCCATCGCCCCCGAAATCTCACAGGGGTCCCCACCCACACGAAACAGCAGGAAGGGAGCGCTGGGATTCGCCAGAGCACTCTGGCAGGTTTGCATGATAGGGAGGGGTGTTAGTTTTCTAGTTTCGAGGTTGGGTCGGGGCTGCCCCGATTGCCCCCCGAAATCTCACAGGGGTCCCCACCCACACGAAACAGCAGGCAGGGAGCGCTGGGATTCGCCAGAGCACTCTGGCAGGTTTGCATGATAGGGAGGGGTGTTAGTTTTCTAGTTTCGAGGTTGGGTTCGGGGCTGCCCCCATCGCCCCCTGAAATCTCACAGGGGTCCCCACCCACACGAAACAGCAGGCAGGGAGCGCTGGGATTCGCCAGAGCACTCTGGCAGGTTTGCATGATAGGGAGGGGTGTTAGTTTTCTAGTTTCAAGGTTGGGTTCGGGGCTGCCCCATCGCCCCCGAAATCTCACAGGGGTCCCCACCCACACGAAACAGCAGGAGGAGCGCTGGATTCGCCAGAGCACTCTGGCAGGTTTGCATGATAGGGAGGGGTGTTAGTTTTCTAGTTTCGAGGTTGGGTTCGGGGCTGCCCCCATCGCCCCCGAAATCTCACAGGGGTCCCCACCCACACGAAACAGCAGGCAGGGAGCGCTGGGATTCGCCAGAGCACTCTGGCAGGTTTGCATGATAGGGAGGGGTGTTAGTTTTCTAGTTTCGAGGTTGGGTTGGGGCTGCCCCGATCGCCCCCGAAATCTCACAGGGGTCCCCACCCACACGAAACAGCAGGCGGGTAGCGCTGGGATTCGCCAGAGCACTCTGGCAGGTTTGCATGATAGGGAGGGGTGTTAGTTTTCTAGTTTCGAGGTTGGGTTCGGGGCTGCCCCAATCGCCCCCGAAATCTCACAGGGGTCCCCACCCACACGAAACAGCAGGAGGGAGCGCTGGGATTCGCCAGAGCACTCTGGCAGGTTTGCATGATAGGGAGGGGTGTTAGTTTTCTAGTTTCGAGGTTGGGTTCGGGGCTGCCCCATCGCCCCCGAAATCTCACAGGGGTCCCCACCCACACGAAACAGCAGGCAGGGAGCGCTGGGATTCGCCAGAGCACTCTGGCAGGTTTGCATGATAGGGAGGGGTGTTAGTTTTCTAGTTTCGAGGTTGGGTTGGGGCTGCCCCGATCGCCCCCGAAATCTCACAGGGGTCCCCACCCACACGAAACAGCAGGCAGGGAGCGCTGGGATTCGCCAGAGCACTCTGGCAGGTTTGCATGATAGGGAGGGGTGTTAGTTTTCTAGTTTCAGGTTGGGTCGGGGCTGCCCCATGCCCCCGAAATCTCACAGGGGTCCCCACCCACACGAAACAGCAGGCAGGGAGCGCTGGGATTCGCCAGAGCACTCTGGCAGGTTTGCATGATAGGGAGGGTGTTAGTTTTCTAGTTTCGAGGTTGGGTTCGGGGCTGCCCCATCGCCCCCGAAATCTCACAGGGGTCCCCACCCACACAAACAGCAGGCAGGGGCGCTGGGATTCGCCAGAGCACTCTGGCAGGTTTGCATGATAGGGAGGGGTGTTAGTTTTCTAGTTTCGAGGTTGGGTTGGGGCTGCCCCGATCGCCCCCCGAAATCTCACAGGGGTCCCCACCCACACGAAACAGCAGGCAGGGAGCGCTGGGATCGCCAGAGCACTCTGGCAGGTTTGCATGATAGGGAGGGTGTTAGTTTTCTAGTTTCGAGGTTGGGTTGGGGCTGCCCCATCGCCCCCAAATCTCACAGGGGTCCCCACCCACACGAAACAGCAGGAGGAGCGCTGGATTCGCCAGAGCACTCTGGCAGGTTTGCATGATAGGGAGGGGTGTTAGTTTTCTAGTTTCGAGGTTGGGTTCGGGGCTGCCCCGATCGCCCCCGAAATCTCACAGGGGTCCCCACCCACACGAAACAGCAGGCAGGGGCGCTGGGATCGCCAGAGCACTCTGGCAGGTTTGCATGATAGGGAGGGGTGTTAGTTTTCTAGTTTCGAGGTTGGGTTGGGGCTGCCCCATCGCCCCCGAAATCTCACAGGGGTCCCACCCACACGAAACAGCAGGAGGAGCGCTGGGATCGCCAGAGCACTCTGGCAGGTTTGCATGATAGGGAGGGTGTTAGTTTTCTAGTTTCGGGTTGGGTTGGGGCTGCCCCGATCGCCCCCAAATCTCACAGGGGTCCCCACCCACACGAAACAGCAGGAAGGGAGCGCTGGGATTCGCCAGAGCACTCTGGCAGGTTTGCATGATAGGGAGGGGTGTTAGTTTTCTAGTTCGAGGTTGGGTCGGGGCTGCCCCGATTGCCCCCCGAAATTTCACAGGGGTCCCCACCCACACGAAACAGCAGGCAGGGAGCGCTGGGATCGCCAGAGCACTCTGGCAGGTTGCATGATAGGGAGGGGTGTTAGTTTTCTAGTTTCGAGGTTGGGTTGGGGCTGCCCCATCGCCCCCAAATCTCACAGGGGTCCCACCCACACGAAACAGCAGGCGGGAGCGCTGGGATTCGCCAGAGCACTCTGGCAGGTTTGCATGATAGGGAGGGGTGTTAGTTTTCTAGTTTCAGGTTGGGTTGGGGCTGCCCCATCGCCCCCGAAATCTCACAGGGGTCCCCACCCACACGAAACAGCAGGAACGGAGCGCTGGGATTCGCCAGAGCACTCTGGCAGGTTTGCATGATAGGGAGGGGTGTTAGTTTTCTAGTTTCGGGGTTGGGTTCGGGGCTGCCCCGATCGCCCCCCGAAATCTCACAGGGGTCCCCACCCACACGAAACAGCAGGCAGGGAGCGCTGGGATTCGCCAGAGCACTCTGGCAGGTTTGCAGGATAGGGAGGGGTGTAAGTTTTCTAGATTCGAGGTTGGGTTGGGGCTGCACCGATCGCCCCCGAAATCTCACAGGGGTCCCACCCACACAAACAGCAGGCGGGAGCGCTGGGATTCGCCAGAGCACTCTGGCAGGTTTGCATGATAGGGAGGGGTGTTAGTTTTCTAGTTTCAGGTTGGGTCGGGGCTGCCCCATCGCCCCCGAAATCTCACAGGGGTCCCCACCCACACGAAACAGCAGGAACGGAGCGCTGGGATCCGCCAGAGCACTCTGGCAGGTTTGCATGATAGGGAGGGGTGTTAGTTTTCTAGTTTCGGGGTTGGGTTCGGGGTGGCCCCAATCGCCCCCTGAAATCTCACAGGGGTCCCCACCCACACGGAACAGCAGGCAGGGAGCGCTGGGATTCGCCAGAGCACTCTGGCAGGTTTGCAGGATAGGGAGGGGTGTAAGTTTTCTAGATTCGAGGTTGGGTTTGGGGCTGCAGCGATCGCCCCACGAAATCTCACAGGGGTCTCCACCCACACAAAACAGCAGGCGGGGAGCGCTGGGATTCGCCAGAGCACTCTGGCAGGTTTGCATGATAGGGAGGGGTGTTAGTTTTCTAGTTTCAAGGTTGGGTGCGGGGCTGCCCCCATCGCCCCCCGAAATCTCACAGGGGTCCCCACCCACACGAAACAGCAGGAACGGAGCGCTGGGATCCGCCAGAGCACTCTGGCAGGTTTCATGATAGGGAGGGGTGTTAGTTTTCTAGTTTCGGGTTGGGTTCGGGGTGCCCCAATCGCCCCCTGAAATCTCACGGGGGCGATGGGGCAGCCCAACCCAACCTCGAACTAGAAACTAACACCCTCCTATCATGCAAACCTGCCAGAGCGCTCTGGCGAATCCCAGCGCCCCTGCCTGCTGTTTCGTGTGGGTGGGGACCCTGTGAGATTTCAGGCAGGTTTGCATGAAAGGGAGGGGTGTAAGTTTTCTAGTTTCGGGGTTGGGTTCGGGGCTGCCCCCATCGCCCCCCAAAATCACACAGGGGTCCCCACCCGCTGGGATTCGCCAGAGCACTCTGGCAGGTTTGCATGGTAGGGAGGGGTGTTAGTTTTCTAGTTTCGAGGTTGGGTTCGGGGCTGCCCCCATTGCCCCCGAAATCTTTCAGGGGTCCCCACCCACACGAAACAGCAGGCAGGGAGCGCTGGGATTCGCCAGAGCACTCTGGCAGGTTTGCATGATAGGGAGGGGTGTTAGTTTTCTAGTTTCGAGGTTGGGTTCGGGGCTGCCCCCATTACGCAAATGCGGCTGACCTTCCGGCGCAATGACCGGGATTGTATCCAAAGAAGAAACTCTAAGACTACTAGCATCTTTCTTGTCGTTGGCAACGATAGGGAAGTTGGATGATTGGGAAACATTGGATGATGAAAGAGACGAAGGGGAAGAAGAATCGAAACAACTGTTGACTCGCTGTGCAATTCGTCGAAGAAATTCATTGAATGAAATCAAAGGAATCAAAGGAATCAATAACAGCTGCTCCGAAAGTGGCTGGTTTAGACGCCGCCCCAGCCTGGCGGGCAGATACCGGCTGGTTTAGGCGTTTTTCGGGCGGGGCTGCGAACCGCCCCGACCCTTAGGGTCAGAAGAAGACCCACGGCGCTCAACGGAGCGACCGCGATCACCACCACCAGAATAATGTCCAGAATCATGAGAGTCGCGCTGGGTATAGTGCCCACGACCGCGACCTCCATATCCTCCACGTCCAAAATTATAATTGCCACGCCAAGAGTCACCCTGGGGGCGAGAACTGACTTGGCGCCCAATCTGATCCAACTTATCAAGAACTGCATTATTTGTGCGCTTAATTTCAGAGCGCAAATCATCAATTTTCTCATCTATTTTCACTCCAAAACTCTTCAATTTTTCATCCATCAAATACTCTACTTCAGACTTGGTCATGAGAGAAGAGGAAGAACCAGAGCCACGCTCTGTAGTAAGAGACGTGAAACCAAGGTCTCCCTTGGAGTGAGAGCCCGCTGCAGAATCCTGCAATTTCTTCTCCCACACCTGTTTGAGTCTGAAATACAATTTCTGTTTATTATTCAATTCCAAAGGCAAATCTCCAGGCAGATTCAATTCATTCCAAATATCCTTCATAACTACATCCTCAGTCAAATCGCGAGAGTTACACTCCTCAGCACGCTTGAACTTCTCCATGGCAAAAGTCACGAAGGGAACAATCGCGCCGAAAGTAAAGCAAGCGAACTGATAAGTGTAGTTCCAATACAACTTATTTGTCTGGCTTCGCACTGCATTGTGCAAGAAATGGGCGGAAAATCTTGCAACAAAATCCGGCCAGTCAGCAGACTGCAGGACCTCTGGGCAGAAATCCTGAGCTGGACCAGTCGAAAAGCAATTAGAGATTTTCATGCGAAGCTGAGTCCAAATATAATCATGATTGGCCTGGGTCTGGGCGACCCAAGTGTTGACGGCCAACTCATCATTTGCATTGGGAATGATGTCCACCGAAATCAAAAGTCTACGGAGCTGAGACAGGAAACGATTTGGTGCATTTGAATCAAAAATAACTAAATTGCTGGTCTTGATGAACGCCTTAAGGACGTCCTGGTTGGGCGGAGGAGCACCCATGTCGTCCAAATCAATGTCAACAGAAACTCGGTCTTCTCCGTCTGAGTCGGCCAGTGCTTCGAGCACAACCCGACGAAGCAATTCCGGTAAGTACGAGTCAATTACGATATCATAAATGGCAGAATCACGACGGGTGAAACGATCCACTTTTTTTTACTGCGCTACACGCAATGCACGTACGCAGCAAGAAGAACACAATGAGGACACCGATACATTGGCACTCCGCCGAAAAAAAACAAGAAAAATAAAGATTCACATAAAGATCCACAGCTCCGCGGTATTGGCCCCAAATGTCCCGAAGTACACTTTGGGTTCACACGCTGATGCACCAGGACAAGTTCCTGGACACCACACTGTATTCTCCACCCAACACACCAACTGTCGGGCAAGCCCCCATACATCAAGCTAGGCTAGGGTACATCAGGGGGTACTATGACACACTGACTTAGGCAAACTACACTTCAGCTCACAGCCTTAAACACGGTCTCAACAACATACAGGAAATCAGCGACCATGTAGTGTCTCTGGTTCAGCACAAATCTGGTAACGAAACCGTCCCGGGCAAGCTGTCGCAGCATTCTCACCGGAATTGTGATCGAAGCCCTTTTCAGGGGTCGGTACATGCGACCTTCGAAGCGGAGGGGCTGATCCCTTGCACGACCCGTGGGTAAATCAGCGACCATGTAGTGTCTCTGGTTCAGCACAAATCTGGTAACGAAACCGTCCCGGGCAAGCTGTCGCAGCATTCTCACCGGAATTGTGATCGAAGCCCTTTTCAGGGGTCGGTACATGCGACCTTCGAAGCGGAGGGGCTGATCCCTTGCACGACCCGTGGGTTCAGCATTAATCTCGGCCCAGAGCTTGAAAGTGACCCGAACAATAGCATCATCGGGAAACTGGGCAATCTGCCGGAAAAATTGAGTCAGCTGCCTGTTTTCTCGAGGTCTCGCAGGTTCAGCCTCAATGGCTCCCATGCGACCGATCTCTTGATCCAATGCAGCCTGGCAAACCCCGAGCAGCGATTGCAGGGTGTATCCCTTTGCAGGTCGCTCGGCATCGAACATCGACTGAATGTTCGTCAGATACAGCTCGAGTACGGTTTGGGGAACCTTGGATGTTCCCGAGAACTTGCGGATCAAAGCATCAGCAGTTCTCTTCGAAAGCAGACCCCGCTGAATGCCTAGGTTAAACAATTCGTTTGCTTTCCCTTTCAATATTTTCCGTCGTTTGTAACTTGCCCGAGGCATTGCTTACACTATGTTCAGAAAATAATTTTTCGGGGGTATTTAAAGCTCCTTTCTCTTAAATTATCTATGTGAGATTTCCTTAAGTCATTTTTTCCCCCGATACAAAACCGATTAAACGGTTTTATACATAAAAATTATACATATCGATCGGGAACTCTCTCGATTCATTGCGATTCTTTGTTGTATTTGCGGGGCCTACCGGATTTTAATGCGACTAAGGTCGCGGGGGTTTCGGATATATTGAGGGCAGCGGCCTTTGCAGCGAGCATCTCGGCATGTTTTTTGTGGTAGTAAGCAAGCGACTGGGCCTTCTTCTTCTCTCGGAATTCCAAATCGTTTTCGTATTTTTGCTGCTTCTGAATGCACTGCTTCTCCAGGGTCCTGTCTTTCGATTTTTCATACCTGGCCTTGCGAAGGGCCAACTGCTTGGCTCTGAACTCGGGATCGTTGCGGTATTTCTCCTTGTATTTCTGGTTCCTGGCTTCCTTTTGCTCTGGGGTCAGCTCGTAGCGCTTCTTGGGCTTGACTTCAGCAATCACTGGGGCGTTTTCGTTATCGGACATCTTCTACTTAAGGGCTTAGAAAAATTGTTTCTCTAATTAAAGTAGAGGATTATCCTTAAGTCATTTTTTGTGATGGATCGAGCCACTATAAAGACTGCGTTAGAGCGACACTACAAGGTTCCTATAGAGGATCTAGATTTATACCAATACTACCAGCTAAATGCACCGCAGAAGGGTATATTTTTCAAACTATACCTAATGAAGAAAGCTTTCTGCGATTCAGTGACGCTATCGCTACCTGGACATTACATGAAGAGGGATTGGGGGATTCGGGAGGAGGGATTAAGGGTGGCTCATGTGTTCTGCTTCTGGGACTGCCTCGTTACCTACAAATTCTCACCAATCGTGAACCTCGTGAAGACGATAACGGTTCAGGACCAGGTTCGATTTATCGTTCCGAAGGAGCTGACCAAATGGATTCCACTTGGTAAATCTCTATCTGCGGTGCCTGACCCTGTCCACGGTCAAAGGAGCCTCTGCGATCGACAGAGCTTCTGCGGGAGCCAGGCTGACCATCAACAGAGCTTTGATCCTCGTTCATCCCAAGATGAACAGACATGTCACAGCAGCCCTGCTGACAGTGGGAATTCAGATGGAAACTGAACATCTCTATGATTCCAGAGATGCAATCCATTCACTAACATCGCAGGGTATATTATTTAATCAATGTAGAGAGGAAATGAGACTGCTCCTCGCCCGTTTGTTCCCTTACGAGCTGGTCGATCTCATCATACTTTTCACAGAGCCAACCTGCCCATTCTGCAAAGGAGTCCACATAAAGACCCGCTCGAAATACGGGCCGGTCCAACTTTGCCTTGCTGACATTCACAGGCATTAGTGGGCGAGTCGCTTTCCACCAAGCATCGATGTGTAATTTGGCGGAGCCGCTGGAACGATGTGTGTGTATTGGGGGGCCACATTTTGCTGGCGAGTTGCGGACTGCGCATCGGTCTTATCCTCCTTTTTAATTTCTTCAACATCGACCTTCGATTTCAATCCGAGTTTTGAAATTTCCTTTTTAACCAAGTTTTTCATAGATTTTCGTTCCTCGTAGTTTTGAACCCACTTTTCATAGTTTGAAACTTTCATTTCAAGGTTTCGTACTTTTTCCTCAAAATTCATAAGAACCTCCGAAGGAACTGTGTGTTTTTGATAGGGACCTCGCTTCTTGAGATCCGATTCAGCGACCTTGGGAACATCCTGGGTCTTGTGTTGTGTCGCAGTGACTTGTGCTTTAATCACCTTGTCACTGTTCGCATCAGGGGTTCCACCAGCAATCTGAGACTTTGCCTGATTCATATCCTCTACCTGTCTGCAACCGGAGTCCGCAGTTCCTTTATCAGCCGCTGCCTGTGGGTGGGGACCCCTGTGAGATTTCGGGGCTGGCTCTTGTTGTTCAACACATCCCAGCAGAGAGATGCGAAATCCATCAGTTCCGATCACCAAAGGCACGGGCTGCAACAAGATCGTCATCCAGAATCCGCAGGACTACGCCGTCGAGCCTGAGGTCAGGACCTTCGCCCCTGAGCTGCGCGGCCGCTGATGCAGGGGGCGGGCGCAGGTCCACTTCAGAAACAAGAACAACAAGAGCCAGCCCACGTTCATCAAGGGCGGCACGCAGAAGCTTCGGCCCGAGGAGCAGCAGACGTACTCACGCATCCACGATAAGCTGGACGAGAACGCCATCGAGAAGTCCCACGGCATCCGCGCCCCGCTTCACATTGCAGTGCGTACCCCCCTCCCATCTCTCCCCTCCCCGATCGAGCCCCCGGCGCAGAATTTTCCCTTCCAGGCCCTGAAGAAAGTCGACCGGATCCTCTACGACTTGCTGCACGGGTTCCTTCACGGTGGGCACGACCTCTGGAACCTTGCAATGCTCACGGCCGCAAGGTGCACCGACACGCTCACGGCAATGGCCAGGCTTGTCCCAGGTTTTGCGGAATCTACGGACCTCGTCGCCTTCTTCGGCAAGCTCGCCTCGAAGGTATGCGGCCTCAGCTACCTTGCGGGCCCGTTGTGTTTCCACGGCCGGGACAGCCTCAACATCGCCGACGGCTCGACGACAGTCGAGGTCAAGCAGTTGACCGACGACACCCATGCCCGTAAAATGATCAGCCGCGACCTGCGGCGGTGCGCCCGCGGCGCCGAGATCGGCCGTCCCTGACTCACTCTATCTCGGCGCAGGCTCAAGCACCTTGCGGTGTGCCTGACGAAGACGCGCAACGAGCACATTCGTCTCCTCCGTGCCAGTGAGCCCGCCCGTCTGCCCGCTTTTTCCGCTCACCGATCGGAACGCTGCCAGTTGAAGCCGCCAAGGCGAAGGGAAAGACCCCGCAACGAGCCGATCTGAACATGGAGGGGGCATCGGCGCTCCGGAAGGCGTTGGCAGCGCTCATGCGAACCTGCCAGGGTGCTCTGGCGAATCCCAGCGCTCCCTGCCTGCTGTTTCGTGTGGGTGGGGACCCCCGTTAGATTTCAAGGGCGATCAGGGCTGCCCCGAACCCAACCTCGAAACTTGAAAGCTTACACACCTCCCTATCATGCAAACCTGCCACCCACACAACACAGCAGGAAGGGAGCGCTGGGATTCGCCAGAGCACTCTGGCAGGTTTGCATGATAGGGAGGGGTGTTAGTTTTCTAGTTTCGAGGTTGGGTTCAGGGCGGCCCCGATCCCGCTGGGATTGGCCAGAGCACTCTGGCAGGTTCGCATGATAGGGAGGGGTGTTAGGTTTCTAGTTTCGAGGTTGGGTTCAGGGCTGCCCCCATCGCCCACCAACATGAAACAGCAGGAAGGGGGCGCTGGGATTCGCCAGAGCACTCTGGCGGGTTTGCATGATAGGGAGGGGTGCTAGTTTTCTAGTTTCGAGGTTGGGTTCGGGGCTGCCCCGATCGCCCCCTGAATTCTCACAGGGGTCCCCACCCACAGGAAACACCAGGAAGGAAGCGCTGGGATTCGCCAGAGCACTCTGGCAGGTTTGCATGATAGGGAGGGGTGTTAGTTTTCTTGTTTCGAGGTTGGGTTCGGGGCTGCCCTCATCGCCCCCCGAAATCTCACAGGTGTCCCCACCCACACGAAACAGCAGGCAGGGAGCGCTGGGATTCGCCAGAGCACTCTGGCTGGTTTGCATGATAGGGAGGGGTGTTAGTTTTCTAGTTTCGAGGTTGGGTTTGGGGCTGCCCCCATCGCCCCCCCAAATCTCACAGGGGTCCCCACCCACACTAAACAGCACAAAGGGAGCGCTGGGATTCGCCAGACCACTCTGGCAGGTTTGCATGATAGGGAGGGGTGTAAGTTTTCTAGTTTCCAGGTTGGGTTTGGGGCTGCCCCCATCGCCCCCCCAAATCTCACAGGGGTCCCCACCCACACGAAACAGCAGGCAGGGAGCGCTGGGATTCGCCAGAGCACTCTGGCAGGTTTGCATGATTGGGAGGGGTGTTAGTTTTCTAGTTTCGAAGTTGGGTTCGGGGCTGCACTGATTGCCCCCCGAAATCTCACAGGGGTCCCCACCCACACGAAACAGCAGGAAGGGAGCGCTGGGATTCGCAGAGCACTCTGGCAGGTTTGCATGATAGGGAGGATGTTAGTTTTTTAGTTTCGAGGTTGGGTTTGCGGCTGCTCCGATCGCCCCCCGAAATCTCACAGGGGTCCCCACCGCCTCGTCTGTACCCCGCCACCCCAACTCACGAATCGATCAGAGAGATGCGAAATCCATCAGTTCCGATCACCAAAGGCACGGGCTGCAACAAGATCGTCATCCAGAATCCACAGGACTACGCCGTCGAGCCTGAGGTCAGGACCTTCGCCCCTGAGCTGCGCGGCCGCTGATGCAGGGGGCGGGCGCAGGTCCACTTCAGAAACAAGAACAACAAGAGCCAGCCCACGTTCATCAAGGGCGGCACGCAGAAGCTTCGGCCCGAGGAGCAGCAGACGTACTCGCGCATCCACGATAAGCTGGACGAGAACGCCATCGAGAAGTCCCACGGCATCCGCGCCCCCCTTCACATTGCAGTGCGTACCCCCCTCCCATCTCTCCCCTCCCCGATCGAGCCCCCGGCGCAGAATTTTCCCTTCCAGGCCCTGAAGAAAGTCGACCGGATCCTCTACGACTTGCTGCACGGGTTCCTTCACGGTGGGCACGACCTCTGGAACCTTGCCATGCTCACGGCCGCAAGGTGCACCGACACGCTCACGGCAATGGCCAGGCTTGTCCCAGGTTTTGCGGAATCTACGGACCTCGTCGCCTTCTTCGGCAAGCTCGCCTCGAAGGTATGCGGCCTCAGCTACCTTGCGGGCCCGTTGTGTCTCCACGGCCGGGACAGCCTCAACATCGCCGACGGCTCGACGACAGTCGAGGTCAAGCAGTTGACCGACGACACCCATGCCCGTAAAATGATCAGCCGCGACCTGCGGCGGTGCGCCCGCGGCGCCGAGATCGGCCGTCCCTGACTCACTCTATCTCGGCGCAGGCTCAAGCACCTTGCGGTGTGCCTGACGAAGACGCGCGACGAGCACATTCATCTCCTCCGTGCCAGTGAGCCCGCCCGTCTGCCCGCTTTTTCTGCTCACGGATCGGAACGCCGCAAGTTGAAGCCGCCAAGGCGAAGGGAAAGACCCCGCAACGAGCCGATCTGAACATGGAGGGGGCATCCGCGCTCCGGAAGGCGGTGGCAGCGCTCATGCAAACCTGCCAGGGTGCTCTGGCGAATCCCAGCACTCCCTGCCTGCTGTTTCGTGTGGGTGGGGACCCCCGTTAGATTTCAAGGGCGATCAGGGCTGCCCCGAACCCAACCTCGAAACTTGAAAGCTTACACACCTCCCTATCATGCAAACCTGCCACCCACACGAAACAGCAGGAAGGGAGCGCTGGGATTCGCCAGAGCACTCTGGCAGGTTTGCATGATAGGGAGGGGTGCTAGTTTTCTAGTTTCGAGGTTGGGTTCGGGGCTGCCCCGATCGCCCCCTGAATTCTCACAGGGGTCCCCACCCACAGGAAACACCAGGAAGGAAGCGCTGGGATTCGCCAGAGCACTCTGGCAGGTTTGCATGATAGGGCGGGGTGTTAGTTTTGTAGTTTCAAGGTTGGGTTCGGGGCTGCCATCATCGCCCCCCGAAATCTCACAGGGGTCCCCACCCACATTAAACAGCAGGCAGGGAGCGCTGGGATTCACCAGAGCACTCTGGCAGCTTTGCATGATAGGGAGGGGTGCTAGTTTTCTAGTTTCAAGGTTGGGTTTGGGGCTGCCCCCATCGCTCCCCGAAATCGGGTCCCCACCCATACGAAACAGCAGGAAGGGAGCGCTGGGATTCACCAGAGCACTCTGGCAGGTTTGCATGATAGGGGGGGGTGTTAGTTTTCCAGTTTCGAGGTTGGGTTCGGGGCTGCCCCGATTGCCCCCCGAAATCTCACAGGGGTCCCCACCCACAGGAAACAGCAGGAAGGGAGCGCTGGGATTCGCCAGAGCACTCTGGCAGGTTTGCATGATAGGGAGGGGTGTTAGTTTTCTAGTTTTGAGGTTGGGTTCAGGGCGGCCCCGATCCCGCTGGGATTGGCCAGAGCACTCTGGCAGGTTTGCATGATAGGGAGGGGTGTTAGGTTTCTAGTTTCGAGGTTGGGTTCAGGGCTGCCCCCATTGCCCACCAACATGAAACAGCAGGAAGGGGGCGCTGGGATTCGCCAGAGCACTCTGGCAGGTTTGCATGATAGGGAGGGGTGCTAGTTTTCTAGTTTCGAGGTTGGGTTCGGCGCTGCCCCCATCGCCCCCCCAAATCTCACAGGGGTCCCCACCCACAGGAAACACCAGGAAGGAAGCGCTGGGATTTGCCAGAGCACTCTGGCAGGTTTGCATGATAGGGCGGGGTGTTAGTTTTCTAGTTTCAAGGTTGGGTTCGGGGCTGCCATCATCGCCCCCCGAAATCTCACAGGGGTCCCCACCCACATTAAACAGCAGGCAGGGAGCGCTGGGATTCACCAGAGCACTCTGGCAGGTTTGCATGATAGGGAGGGGTGTTAGTTTTCTAGTTTCAAGGTTGGGTTCGGGGCTGCCCCCATCGCCCCCCGAAATCGGGTCCCCACCCACACGAAACAGCAGGAAGGGAGCGCTGGGATTCACCAGAGCACTCAGGCAGGTTTGCATGATAGGGGGGGGTGTTAGTTTTCCAGTTTCGAGGTTGGGTTCGGGGCTGCCCCGATCGCCCCCCGAAATCTCACAGGGGTCCCCACCCACAGGAAACAGCAGGAAGGGAGCGCTGGGATTCGCCAGAGCACTCTGGCAGGTTTGCATGATAGGGAGGGGTGTTAGTTTTCTAGTTTCGAGGTTGGGTTCAGGGCGGCCCCGATCCCGCTGGGATTGGCCAGAGCACTCTGGCAGTTTTGCATGATAGGGAGGGGTGTTAGGTTTCTAGTTTCGAGGTTGGGTTCAGGGCTGCCCCCATTGCCCACCAACATGAAACAGCAGGAAGGGGGCGCTGGGATTCGCCAGGGCACTCTGGCAGGTTTGCATGATGGGGAGGGGTGCTAGTTTTCTAGTTTCGAGGTTGGGTTCGGGGCTGCCCCGATCGCCCCCTGAATTCTCACAGGGGTCCCCACCCACAGGAAACACCAGGAATGGAGCGCTGGGATTCGCCAGAGCACTCTGGCAGGTTTGCAGGATAGGGAGGGGTGTTAGTTTTCTAGTTTCGAGGGTGGGTTCGGGGCTGCCCCCATCGCCCCCCGAAATCTCACAGGGGTCCTCACCCACAGGAAACACCAGGAAGGAAGCGCTGGGATTCGCCAGAGCACTCTGGCAGGTTTGCATGATAGGGAGGTTTGTTAGTTTCCTAGTTTCGAGGTTGGGTTCGGGGCTGCCCCCAGAGGCCTCAGCTACCTTGCGGGCCCGTTGTGTTTCCACGGCCGGGACAGCCTCAACATCGCCGACGGCTCGACGAAAGTCGAGGTCAAGCAGTTGACCGACGACACCCATGCCCGTAAAATGATCAGCCGCGACCTGCGGCGGTGCGCCCGCGGCGCCAAGATCGGCCGTCCCTGACTCACTCTATCTCGGCGCAGGCTCAAGCACCTTGCGGTGTGCCTGACGAAGACGCGCGACGAGCACATTCATCTCCTCCGTGCCAGTGAGCCCGCCCGTCTGCCCGCTTTTTCCGCTCACGGATCGGAACGCCGCCAGTTGAAGCCGCCAAGGCGAAGGGAAAGACCCCGCAACGAGCCGATCTGAACATGGAGGGGGCATCGGCGCTCCGGAAGGCGTTGGCAGCGCTCATGCAAACCTGCCAGGGTGCTCTGGCGAATCCCAGCGCTCCCCGCCTGCTGTTTCGTGTGGGTGGGGACCCCTGTGAGATTTCGGGGGGCGATGGGGGCAGCCTTGAACCCAACGCCGAAACTAGAAAACTAACACCCCTCCCTATCATGCAAACCTGCCAGAGTGCTCTGGCGGATCCCAGCACTCCCCACCTGCTGTTTCGTGTGGGTGGGGACCCCTGTGAGATTTCGGGGGGCGATGGGGGCAGCCCTGAACCCAACGCAGAAACTCGAAAACTAACACCCCTCCCTTTCATGCAAACCTGCCAGAGTGCTCTGGCGGATCCCAGCACTCCCTGCCTGCTGTTTGGTGTGGGTGGGGACCCCTGTGAGATTTCAGGGGGCGATCGGGGCAGCCCCGAACCCAACCTCGAAACTAGAAAACTCACAACCCCTCCCCATCATGCAAACCTGCCAGAGTGCTCTGGCGAATCCCAGCGCTCCCCACCTGCTGTTTCGTGTGGGTGGGGACCCCTGTGAGATTTCGGGGGGGCGCACTCTTGGTAGATCTCCTGCTGGCGCACGATGTCGGACGTTGTGCGGCGCTCCTCTGGGGCCACGTCGACCTTGCTGGGGTCGGACAGCCTGAAGCAGTCGGCCTTGGGCCGCGTGCACCTGTAGCAGGGCCCCGTGTTGCGCTGGTTGTTGATGCCGCAGTGGCACTCGATGTCCTTGTAGTCGCTCTTGAGGAGTACGACGGCCTCGAGGCCCTTCTGCGCGGCCCAATCGTGAACGCTATGGATGAGCCGCTCCGAGCTGCGCATGCACGTCCGTGAGCCGGCGCCGCCCCCGCCCTTGAACTAAAAAGAGGCGTACCCGGGGAGAACAAAGTCTTCTTTTTCGGGAGAGAAGATGAGCAACATGGGGAACTGCCGGTAGGGAGATCCCGCATCCGCCAGAGTGCTCTGGCGAATCCCAGCGCTCCCCGCCTGCTGTTTCGTGTGGGTGGGGACCCCTGTGAGATTTCGGGGGGCGATGGGGCAGCCTTGAACCCAACGCCGAAACTAGAAAACTAACACCCCTCCCTATCATGCAAACCTGCCAGAGTGCTCTGGCGGATCCCAGCACTCCCCACCTGCTGTTTCGTGTGGGTGGGGACCCCTGTGAGATTTCGGGGGGCGATGGGGGCAGCCCTGAACCCAACGCAGAAACTCGAAAACTAACACCCCTCCCTTTCATGCAAACCTGCCAGAGTGCTCTGGCGGATCCCAGCACTCCCTGCCTGCTGTTTGGTGTGGGTGGGGACCCCTGTGAGATTTCAGGGGGCGATCGGGGCAGCCCCGAACCCAACCTCGAAACTAGAAAACTCACAACCCTCCCCATCATGCAAACCTGCCAGAGTGCTCTGGCGAATCCCAGCGCTCCCCGCCTGCTGTTTCGTGTGGGTGGGGACCCCTGTGAGATTTCGGGGGGCGCACTCTTGGTAGATCTCCTGCTGGCGCACGATGTCGGACGTTGTGCGGCGCTCCTCTGGGGCCACGTCGACCTTGCTGGGTCGGACAGCCTGAAGCAGTCGGCCTTGGGCCGCGTGCACCTGTAGCAGGGCCCCGTGTTGCGCTGGTTGTTGATGCCGCAGTGGCACTCGATGTCCTTGTAGTCGCTCTTGAGGAGTACGACGGCCTCGAGGCCCTTCTGCGCGGCCCAATCGTGAACGCTATGGATGAGCCGCTCCGAGCTGCGCATGCACGTCCGTGAGCCGGCGCCGCCCCCGCCCTTGAACTAAAAAGAGGCGTACCCGGGGAGAACAAAGTCTTCTTTTTCGGGAGAGAAGATGAGCAACATGGGGAACTGCCGGTAGGGAGATCCCGCATCCGCCAGAGTGCTCTGGCGAATCCAGCGCTCCCCGCCTGCTGTTTCGTGTGGGTGGGACCCCTGTGAGATTTCGGGGGGCGATGGGGGCAGCCTTGAACCCAACGCCGAAACTAGAAAACTAACACCCCTCCCTATCATGCAAACCTGCCAGAGTGCTCTGGCGGATCCCAGCACTCCCCACCTGCTGTTTCGTGTGGGTGGGGACCCCTGTGAGATTTCGGGGGCGATGGGGGCAGCCCTGAACCCAACGCAGAAACTCGAAAACTAACACCCCTCCCTTTCATGCAAACCTGCCAGAGTGCTCTGGCGGATCCCAGCACTCCCTGCCTGCTGTTTGGTGTGGGTGGGGACCCCTGTGAGATTTCAGGGGGCGATCGGGGCAGCCCCGAACCCAACCTCGAAACTAGAAAACTCACAACCCCTCCCCATCATGCAAACCTGCCAGAGTGCTCTGGCGAATCCCAGCGCTCCCCACCTGCTGTTTCGTGTGGGTGGGGACCCCTGTGAGATTTCGGGGGGGCGCACTCTTGGTAGATCTCCTGCTGGCGCACGATGTCGGACGTTGTGCGGCGCTCCTCTGGGGCCACGTCGACCTTGCTGGGGTCGGACAGCCTGAAGCAGTCGGCCTTGGGCCGCGTGCACCTGTAGCAGGGCCCCGTGTTGCGCTGGTTGTTGATGCCGCAGTGGCACTCGATGTCCTTGTAGTCGCTCTTGAGGAGTACGACGGCCTCGAGGCCCTTCTGCGCGGCCCAATCGTGAACGCTATGGATGAGCCGCTCCGAGCTGCGCATGCACGTCCGTGAGCCGGCGCCGCCCCCGCCCTTGAACTAAAAAGAGGCGTACCCGGGGAGAACAAAGTCTTCTTTTTCGGGAGAGAAGATGAGCAACATGGGGAACTGCCGGTAGGGAGATCCCGCATCCGCCAGAGTGCTCTGGCGAATCCCAGCGCTCCCCGCCTGCTGTTTCGTGTGGGTGGGGACCCCTGTGAGATTTCGGGGGGCGATGGGGGCAGCCTTGAACCCAACGCCGAAACTAGAAAACTAACACCCCTCCCTATCATGCAAACCTGCCAGAGTGCTCTGGCGGATCCCAGCACTCCCCACCTGCTGTTTCGTGTGGGTGGGGACCCCTGTGAGATTTCGGGGGGCGATGGGGGCAGCCCTGAACCCAACGCAGAAACTCGAAAACTAACACCCCTCCCTTTCATGCAAACCTGCCAGAGTGCTCTGGCGGATCCCAGCACTCCCTGCCTGCTGTTTGGTGTGGGTGGGGACCCCTGTGAGATAGGGAGGGGTGTAAGCTTTCAAGTTTCGAGGTTGGGTTCGGGGCTGCCCTGATCGCCCCCCGAAATCTCACAGGGGTCCCCACCACACAAAACAGCAGGCAGGGAGCGCTGGGATTCGCCAGAGCACTCTGGCAGGTTTGCATGATAGGGGGGGGTGGTAGTTCTCTAGTTTCGAGGTTGGGTTCGGGGCTGCCCCCATCGCCCCCCGAAATCTCACAGACTGTTCCGAGGCTGTGCTGCTGTGCGATCTGGCACAAATGACATGCTGGTGAATAGGGGCCCACTATTGCCCGGCGAGGTACAAGCACGCTTTCAGCGCTTGCCACTATCAAAATCAAATCTAGATCCCTTGAAATACCCCAGGTACACCTCTCCAGTCAGTTATAAGGTCGGGGTCTTTGCAAAGCCTCATGATCAAATCATGATCATCATGAACACTGCATGCATGGGTGCTCAGATCCTCACTGTCCGCCATATTGAAACCCGGGGCCCATATTTCAACCACCCCTCAGTATGCTGTTGGGGCTTGGTGCGCAGCAACTTCCTGCTCAAGCGCCTCCGTCCTGCTAACCCCTGCGAGGTCGCCAGATCATGCAAGCGGCGTTCGTAGTCCCCTCCGTATTGACAGGCTCCTGCCTGCAGGCTCTCTCTCTCGTTTCCCCCCCCCCCAGTAGTAAGGAGCTATTCTTGTATGCACGGGTGAACAATAAGAAGACAAAAACTAGCGCTGCCAACAGATTGGTAGCATCTTCAGCACGGCAAAAGGTGGCCGCAGCAACGTTGTGGCAGCGTAGAGGCAGGAGGTTAGAAAGAAGAGACACAGAACCGGAGTCTGAAAGCGAAGGGAGTCCAATTATATCTATCTCCAGTGGAGGCGACATGGCCGACGATATCGCAACTAATCTTATGATCAAAATCTTGACTACTGACGACAAGAAAAAGTTTTCGGGCACCAATGCCGACTATGCATTTTCTAGTTTTCACACACAAGTGCAGGGCATTTTCGATCTTGGAATTTTAAATAACACGCAGAAATATACGGCGCTCATGTGCTTGACGTCGGAAGCGGCCCACGAACTCGTTAGAGATGCCGGGCCGCTACCGCAGCAGGTTCCGCCAGACTTTTTCAATAATATTTTCACAAAGCTGAAGGACCGTTTCGATCGCACTCATTTTGATTATCGTGATTCGTTTAGGGCCTTGCGTTTGGAATTCATAAATGGCAGAGTCCTTCTCAAAAAGTTCCTGGATAATGCAGTTTATCTCGCACCGAAGGCGTGGCCTGCTTATCCGGTTGAGCACTATGTGCGAGAAATCCGGGAGCTCATGCGCCAGCAGGACTTTCATTATTTCGAGACGGTGTTCAACCACAGTGCCATTCAAACCCTAGCCGATTTCGAAAAGCATCGGCGTGGGATTGAAGAGATGTTCGAGCGGGAACAGATGAAGAAAAAGCCGGTTAAGTGCCGCTTTTGTGAAATGATCAACCCGAATCATTCGGAGATTGAATGCTACGATAACAAAGATGGCCCGAATTACTGGCCCGACCGTCGGAATGGAGGATACAGTCGCGGAGGTTTTGGACGCGGCGGTTTTGGGCGTGGAGGTTTTGGTCGTGGTGGCTCTGGAAGGGGTGGGCCGCCCCGTACACAAAATTTTGGAAATAATCGGTCTGGACCACCTTTTCGAAATGTTCGAAATGTTGAGGAAGATAAAGCAGTTCAGGATTATGATGTGCAGCATGATGAAAATATAAAGGATCGCATTGTGTACACCACGTCCAAAATAGTCTTTACCCCCAAGGAAATTCTAGCACTAAAGCCAACTGTCCATGAGCAGGGCCGGGCAGGGACAGTACCTGTAAAGGTACAGGAGGTTCCTACCTGGGCCTTATTGGACACAGGAGCAGACGTTTCTTTGGCCTCACAAAAATTGCTAAACAAGTTGCCAGTGCAGCCTGAAGTTGTAAAAGCTGCACCCAAGCTTCGAGGTTTTACAAAAGAAATGGTCCCTGCTGTTGGATCAACAAATTTGAGAATAGAACTAGGAAGTTTGCAGACAGTTGAACCAGTGGTGGTGATGGATAAGCTTTCCCACGATGTGATTCTTGGAAGAGATTATTGTGAAAAGAATATGATCGACATTTCCCATTCCAAAGGGATTGTACACTCCTTTGTGAACCCCTCATTGCAAGTCCCATTGTCACTTGGAACAACCAAATCTGAGTCAAGTGTTGCTCTTGCTGAAGATGTGAAAATTCCTGAAAACACAGGTGTTAAAGTAGTACTTCGAGTAGATAGTAATGGAGACGGAGTAATAATTTTTCCTGAATGCGAAATTGTCCCTGGAGTTTATGGACTCTCCACTGTTCAGCAAGTTTCGAATGGCCTCACTTCATCTGTTTTGTACAACTTGAACGATTTCCCTGTAATTTTGAACAAAGGGCTAACGTGTGGAGAATGGTGGCCTAAAATGGACTGTGAGATCATGTCTTTGGATATTGGTCAAAAAGAGATTCCTGGAAAGTCCTTTGAAGTCTCTACAATTGCACCTTCATTCGATAAAGAGTACTTCGAAAAGATCAAGTCGCAAATTGATTATGGATTTTCAGGAGCTACAGCTGATCAGAAGGAAAAGATAGAGGCTTTGTTGCGAAACAATTGTGATGTGTTTGTAGAAAAATTTGTTTTTGATCCCAAGGCTTGTTTACCAGGTGAGCACTCTATCAACACTGGATCTTCACTTCCCATTAATTCAAGGCCTATGCACTGGTCTCCTAAGGATAGAGCACTTTTCAAAACAACACTGGAAGATTTGATTTCCAGAAACATTGCTGAGCCTTCGCAGAGTCCTTGGTCAGCACCAGCTTTCTTTGTTACAAAGCAAGGCACAGATGAAATGCGGCTAGTCACTGATTATCGCAAGTTGAATGCAATTACAAAGAAGAATGTGTATCCTCTTCCCAAGATACAGGACATGTTGGATGCCCTTCAAGGCAACCAGTTTTTCTCCACAATGGACTTTTCAAGTGGGTTCTGGCAAGTTAAGATGAAGGATCAAGACAAAGAAAAGACAGCATTCAAAACGCCGTTTGGATTATTTCAGCTAAAAGTGATGGCAATGGGGCTCACTAATGCACCCCCAACCTTTCAGTCTATAATGGAAGGAATGTTGAACGATTATCTGTGGATATTTGTGCTTGTTTTTATTGACGATTTGATTACTTTCTCAAAGTCTTTTGAAGACCATTGCACCCATTTGCAGAAAGTGTTCAACAGGCTGCGGAAAAACCACGCGAAGTTAAAACCTAGTAAGTGTCACCTATTTAAAAACGAATTGAAATTTCTTGGGCATATTGTTGATGGAACTGGAAGGAGTCCCGATCCAGCAAAGTTAAAGGCCATTGCTGAGTTTCCACAGCCAACAGATATATCCAGTTTGCGATCTTTCTTGGGAACTTGCAACTATTATAGGGACAATGTCCAAAATTTCTCGCAAATCACATCTGATTTATATGAATTGACACAGAAGAATATTGAATGGAAGTGGACAGACCACCATCAGCAACTCTTTGAGCAGGTGAAGCAAGAGTTATTGAAAAAGACTGTTCTCCACTTCCCTGATTTCAACAAGCGTTTCATTCTTGAAACTGATGCCAGTGATAAAGGCATTGGAGGTATACTATCGCAGGAGAAGGATGGAAAAATCATGCCAGTTTACTTCTATAGCAGAAAATGGAGAAAAGAAGAAAGAAATATGCCAGCTTCGGAGGCTGAATGTGCAGCTGTTGTTGATTGTCTCAACACTTGGAGTCACTACATCAAAGGTGCCCCCAAATCGATTCTCTACACTGACTGCAAGGCATTAGAATGGCTGTTTTCTTTGAAACCCGAAAAGGGAAAGCTCGCTCGATGGGCAGCTCTGATTCAGCAATATGACATTGACATTCAATATCGGAGAGGACTATTGAACAAGGCTGATGGCCCATCACGTTACCCAGTGGCTCCTGATATCAGCAAAAGCGCTGAAGATGTTTTAGATATTTTGCATCTTGAGATGATATTTGGAGATGATAAGTTCGAGGAATTGTTCGAGGCCCAACGCCAAGATGAGTTTTGTAGATCACTTATTGATATTCTGGAAGGCAACAACTCACACAATGAAAAGCTTTTACGCACATCCCAGTTTTTCGGCTTAAACAAGAATGGGATTCTGGTTTTCAAGCCTTCCAATCTGCAGCACAGAGTGGTTATTCCTAAGTCTTTACAGCATGAGTTGATTTCGAAATCTCATGATCACCCCATGTCTGGACACTTTGGACATGAGAAAATTTTATTTGATTTGAAACGGAAGTATTTCTGGAAACCCATGAATGAAGATGTGAAAAAGTTCGTTTCTAACTGCATAAAGTGTCAATATCGGAAACCTCTGACAGGTCGTTCACAAGCGCCTCAGCAAATGGTAGAAGCTTCAAGGCCTTTTGAGGTTGTTGAACTGGATTTTATCGGCCCTCTACCTACTACAAACCGAGGCAATCGCTTTATTTGTACAGCTATATGTGTCTATACTGGATATGGTGAAGCTCGTGCAACTGCATCAATGTCGGCCAAGGCTGCTTGCAACATGCTTTATGAGGACATCATATGCCGGCATGGAGTTCCAAAAATGATTTACACTGATCAAGGTGGAGCATTTGCTAGTGGAGTAACAAAACGACTTTGTAGCAAGTTCGGAATTAAATCCGTGCTCAACTCTGGATACCGACCTCAGGCGACTGGCAAGGTCGAACGGCTCAACCAAACTCTCAAGGATATTATTTACAATTACATAAATGACGAGCACTCGGATTGGGATAAGTATATTTCGTCAGCATTGTTTGCGATTCGAAGCCACGTAAACAAGACAATGGGCGTATCGCCGTTCTTTCTCGTTTATGGACGCGATGCGGTCTTTCCTTACGATTTATTTCTTTCTCACGAGTCGGAACAGCCGAACTACTTGGAACATATGCTTACTCGATTGAATGATGCCAAGCAGCGAGTTGACAGTATTTTCGCAAAGCGCAAGGAGGAAGTGATGGCAGAGAATGCTAAAGATGATTGGACACGTTTTGAGATTGACGACATGGTCCTAGTTCGTGACCTTGGGGCGAAAGGTTTACAACCCCGGTTTACTGGACCTTACGCTGTTTTGAAGCGGACGTCCGCGGTCAACTATCTCTTATGGGACCCAGAGCGGCCCAAGTTTCCTTTCGTTACCCACGTTGACCGAATGCGTCCTTTCGTAGCACAGAGCTAGCGGAGAGGGGATGACAGGCTCCTGCCTGCAGGCTCTCTCTCTCGTTTCCCCCCCCCCCAGTAGTAAGGAGCTATTCTTGTATGCACGGGTGAACAATAAGAAGACAAAAACTAGCGCTGCCAACAGTATTCGAGGCCGTACGCCTGCGGGACCGCGCGGGTATTGCGCCGGCAACCTGGACCAGCCGTACAGATGTTTGGAACCCGTCGGCGGCCTCCGGCTCGAGCAGCAACGGGAAGCGGGGTCGCGATGATCCGCCGTCACAACCTGCGGCCCGCCTGACGTGCGAACGAGCAAAGGAGCTGCGTCTCAAGCCCGAGCAGCTCGAGATCATCATGAACAACGCCGGATTCGGCAGCACGTATGCCGTAAGCTTCACGGGTCGGATCCTCTTCTGTTTAGCGGCGGATCTCAATAACCACGGCCCGCTTTTTGGTCGTTACGGTCCGATATTCACTGCCTAGCTTCAGTTGTCCTGCCAATCAGAGTATTGATGACGTCGCAGATGAGGCCGACACCGACATCTGGAGGGACCTTAACGAAAAGATTCCTGGCGAGTTCAAGTCAGTCGTGGAGGTGATCCCTCTGCTGCAGAAAGGGGAGACGGAGATGGCCATGAGCGTCGTGACGTTCGGCTATGTGACCGACGGCGCGCTGCCGGTCGTCGAGCAGGGCGCCCACGCATCAATTCTGGCACTCTGTCCGGGATCAGCCGGAATTCTGATCCCGCATGCTAAGCCCGGGGCCAATCGAAAGGCGGTCTATGACTTCTACGAGACCCTGCGCGGGGACGGAGAGTACCCGTACTGGACACCCGCTTTCGAGACTGCACTTAGCGTCGTAAGCCCCTTCTCCGTTACCTTTCTCTTGTTCCAAATTGGCTGAGAGATTCAACGCAGCGGGCCACTCTGGCAGGTTTGCATGATAGGGAGGGGTGTTAGTTTTCTAGTTTCAAGGTTGGGTGCGGGGCTGCCCCGATTGCCCCCCGAAATTTCACAGGGGTCCCCACCCACACGAAACAGAAGGAAGGGAGCGCTGGGATCCGCCAGAGCACTCTGGCAGGTTTGCATGATAGGGAGGGGTGTTAGTTTTCTAGGTTCGAGGTTGGGTTCGGGGTGGCCCCGACCGCCCCCCAAAATTTCACAGGGGTCCCCACCCACACGAAACAGCAGGCGGGGAGCGCTGGGATTCACCAGAGCACTCTGGCAGGTTTGCATGATGGGGAGGGGTGTGAGTTTTCTAGTTTCGAGGTTGGGTTTGGGGCTGCCCCGATCGCCCCCTGAAATCTCACAGGGGTCCCCACCCACACCAAACAGCAGGCAGGGAGCGCTGGGATTCGCCAGAGCACTCTGGCAGGTTTGCCTGATAGGGAGGGGTGTTAGTTTTCTAGTTTCCAGGTTGGGTTCGGGGCTGCCCCCATTGCCCCCCAAAATCTGACAGGGATCCCCACCGACACGAAACAGCAGGCAGGTAGTGCTGGGATTTGCCAGAGCACTCTGGCAGGTTTGCATGATAGGGAGGGGTGTTAGTTTTCTAGTTTCGAGGTTGGGTTCGGGGCTGCCCCGATCGCCCCCCGAAATCTCACAGAGGTCCCCACCCACACGAAACAGCAGGCAGGGGGCGCTGGGATTCGCCAGAGCACTCTGGCAGGTTTGCATGATAGGGAGGGGTGTTGAATTACCTTCCACTCCTGCAATTACGGTGAGTTTAGACGTAGCTGCGCTCGCATATGATTTGATAGTAACACCATATGTGCTTAATGTTACACGTCTTGGATTTAATTTATGTCTTGCAGCAAGGAACATTAACACATCTGCAAATGTGAAAGCCCTTCTCATCAGCTGACAAAGCACGATTGTAAATAATTACTTCTGCCATTTGTCCTTGGAAGCTTTCTATCCCAATCTTTTGGATTGTGAGATTTGCCACTTCACTTAAATTGAAGTTGCCAGATAGTGTGGGGAATAAATCAACACTGTTGATGCCTACTGTGGTGGCTGCCCCCCTCTTCCCCCGAAATCTCACAGGGGTCCCCACCCACACCAAACAGCAGGCAGGGAGCGCTGATATCGCCAGAGCACTCTGGCAGGTTTGCATGATAGGGAGGGGTGTAAGCTTTCAAGTTTCGAGGTTGGGTTCGGGGCTGCCCTGATCGCCCCCCGAAATCTCACAGGGGTCCCCACCACACAAAACAGCAGGCAGGGAGCGCTGGGATTCGCCAGAGCACTCTGGCAGGTTTGCATGATAGGGGGGGGTGGTAGTTCTCTAGTTTCGAGGTTGGGTTCGGGGCTGCCCCCATCGCCCCCCGAAATCTCACAGACTGTTCCGAGGCTGTGCTGCTGTGCGATCTGGCACAAATGACATGCTGGTGAATAGGGGCCCACTATTGCCCGGCGAGGTACAAGCACGCTTTCAGCGCTTGCCACTATCAAAATCAAATCTAGATCCCTTGAAATACCCCAGGTACACCTCTCCAGTCAGTTATAAGGTCGGGGTCTTTGCAAAGCCTCATGATCAAATCATGATCATCATGAACACTGCATGCATGGGTGCTCAGATCCTCACTGTCCGCCATATTGAAACCCGGGGCCCATATTTCAACCACCCCTCAGTATGCTGTTGGGGCTTGGTGCAAAGCAACTTCCTGCTCAAGCGCCTCCGTCCTGCTAACCCCTGCGAGGTCGCCAGATCATGCAAGCGGCGTTCGTAGTCCCCTCCGTATTCGAGGCCGTACGCCTGCGGGACCGCGCGGGTATTGCGCCGGCAACCTGGACCAGCCGTACAGATGTTTGGAACCCGTCGGCAGCCTCCGGCTCGAGCAGCAACGGGAAGCGGGGTCGCGATGATCCGCCGTCACAACCTGCGGCCCGCCTGACGTGCGAACGAGCAAAGGAGCTGCGTCTCAAGCCCGAGCAGCTCGAGATCATCATGAACAACGCCGGATTCGGCAGCACGTATGCCGTAAGCTTCACGGGTCGGATCCTCTTCTGTTTAGCGGCGGATCTCAATAACCACGGCCCGCTTTTTGGTCGTTACGGTCCGATATTCACTGCCTAGCTTCAGTTGTCCTGCCAATCAGAGTATTGATGACGTCGCAGATGAGGCCGACACCGACATCTGGAGGGACCTTAACGAAAAGATTCCTGGCGAGTTCAAGTCAGTCGTGGAGGTGATCCCTCTGCTGCAGAAAGGGGAGACGGAGATGGCCATGAGCGTCGTGACGTTCGGCTATGTGACCGACGGCGCGCTGCCGGTCGTCGAGCAGGGCGCCCACGCATCAATTCTGGCACTCTGTCCGGGATCAGCCGGAATTCTGATCCCGCATGCTAAGCCCGGGGCCAATCGAAAGGCGGTCTATGACTTCTACGAGACCCTGCGTGGGGACGGAGAGTACCCGTACTGGACACCCGCTTTCGAGACTGCACTTAGCGTCGTAAGCCCCTTCTCCGTTACCTTTCTCTTGTTCCAAATTGGCTGAGAGATTCAACGCAGCGGGCCACTCTGGCAGGTTTGCATGATAGGGAGGGGTGTTAGTTTTCTAGTTTCAAGGTTGGGTGCGGGGCTGCCCCGATTGCCCCCCGAAATTTCACAGGGGTCCCCACCCACACGAAACAGAAGGAAGGGAGCGCTGGGATCCGCCAGAGCACTCTGGCAGGTTTGCATGATAGGGAGGGGTGTTAGTTTTCTAGGTTCGAGGTTGGGTTCGGGGTGGCCCCGACCGCCCCCCGAAATCTCACAGGGGTCCCCACCCACACGAAACAGCAGGCAGGGAGCGCTGGGATTCGCCAGAGCACTCTGGCAGGTTTGCATGATGGGGAGGGGTGTGAGTTTTCTAGTTTCGAGGTTGGGTTCGGGGCTGCCCCGATCGCCCCCTGAAATCTCACAGGGGTCCCCACCCACACGAAACAGCAGGCAGGGAGCGCTGGGATTCGCCAGAGCACTCTGGCAGGTTTGCATGATAGGGAGGGGTGTTAGTTTTCTAGTTTCAAGGTTGGGTGCGGGGCTGCCCCTATTGCCCCCCGAAATCTCACAGGGGTCCCCACCCACACGAAACAGCAGGCAGGGAGCGCTGGGATTTGCCAGAGCACTCTGGCAGGTTTGCATGATAGGGAGGGGTGTTAGTTTTCTAGTTTCGAGGTTGGGTTCGGGGCTGCCCCGATCGCCCCCCGAAATCTCACAGGGGTCCCCACCCACACGAAACAGCAGGCAGGGGGCGCTGGGATTCGCCAGAGCACTCTGGCAGGTTTGCATGATAGGGAGGGGTGTTGAATTACCTTCCACTCCTGCAATTACGGTGAGTTTAGACGTAGCTGCGCTCGCATATGATTTGATAGTAACACCATATGTGCTTAATGTTACACGTCTTGGATTTAATTTATGTCTTGCAGCAAGGAACATTAACACATCTGCAAATGTGAAAGCCCTTCTCATCAGCTGACAAAGCACGATTGTAAATAATTACTTCTGCCATTTGTCCTTGGAAGCTTTCTATCCCAATCTTTTGGATTGTGAGATTTGCCACTTCACTTAAATTGAAGTTGCCAGATAGTGTGGGGGATAAATCAACACTGTTGATGCCACCCACACGAAACAGCAGGCAGGGAGTGCAGGGATTCGCCAGAGCACTCTGGCAGGTTTGCATGATAGGGAGGGGTGTTAGTTTTCTAGTTTCGGGGTTGGGTTCGGGGTGGCCCCGACCGCCCCCCGAAATTTCACAGGGGTCCCCACCCACACGAAACAGCAGGCAGGGGGCGCTTGGATTCGCCAGAGCACTCTGGCAGGTTACGCAGTATGGAGTGAGATTTTAGCATCTTCGAAATCGCGTTTCGATCTCGAAAAAGTTACAATTGTATATTCCGTTCGTAAACCGAAAAAACACCCACAAGTCTCGAAATACCCGGTCTCGCCACTACAAAAAGAACGCGAGATCCCCCTTCAAAAGATTACGATCGCGAATTCAGCATAATCGCGACTATCCATACGTCCCGAGAACTTCTCACGGGAACGGTAACCGCTGCCGCGTATTACGGTGACGGAAGTCAACTCACGGGGCTCGTGATGTACGGGGGCTTGCCCCTCAGTTGGTGTGTTGGGTGGAAATACAGTGTGGTGTCCAGGAACTTGTCCTGGTCTATCAGCGTTGAACCCATAGTGTACTACGGGACATTTGGGGCCAATACCGCGGATTTTAACACGCGTTCTGTGGATCTTTGTGGATCGTTCGGTGTTTTCCGGCGGGATGCCGACGTTTTGGTGTTCTGATTGTGTTCCTGTTGCTGCGTACGTGCATGGCGTGTAACGCAGAAAAAAAAGTGGATCGTTTCACCCGTCGTGATTCTGCTATTTATGATTTCGTAATTGGCTCGTACTTACCGGATCTGCTTCGTCGGGTTGTGCTCGAAGCACTGGCCGACTCCGACGACGAAGATCTCGCATTTGTTGATATTGATTTCGACGAAATGGGTAACCCTCAGCCGAGTCGCGACGTGCTGAAGGGTTTCCTAAAATCGGTAGAGTTCCCAAAGTTCGAGTCCAGTTCTCCGGCTCGTTTCTTGAATCAGACCCGCTCTCTGCTCGCGACATGCCGATCGCAAATGATGATCAGCCTGTGAACACTTGGCCTCAGCAAGTGCAGCTTGATCACAATTTTATTTGGTCTCAGATTAGATTGAAGATTGCAAACAGTTTCACTTTTGGATTTTGTGCCTCTTTTCACCCAGTCGCTTTGGGATGCGTTGACTGGCCTGCGTTTGTTCAGGCTTATACGGCGCATTTCCGGCACCAAGCTGTGATTAATGAGCGGACCAATCATTATTGGAATTTCAATTATGCCATTGCTAGTGCTGGAAGCAAAAATTATGTCTCTTATGGAACTTATGCTACTGAGAAGTTTGAGCGTTCCAAGGAATGTTTCCCTGAGTTGACTGAGCGAACTGTTATGGAGCATGTCTGGAACGATCTCGATTTGCATGGCGATTTACCCCAATTTGCTAATTTTTCGACATTTGTGCATCGCTTGGAGATTCTTTGGGAGAAGAAGTTGAAGGACTCCCTTGGACTTTCTAAATTTCCCGGTGTTTCAATGACGCCAGGAGTGGGTCCAACGTCTCTTCCTACAGAGCGTGGTTCCCCTGCCTCGTCCACCGGTATGACTCGTGCCGAGATTGAAGATTTTGTTGTGGACAAAGTACGGGCTGAAGTGAAAACAGTTTCTGCTCGCATGGATTCAAAGATTGATGAGTTGCGTTCTGACGTGGATGGAATGCGCTCGGATTTCAAGCGCACAATGAGTTCTGTAGTAGAAGAAATTAAAAATATTGCTTACCAAGTGAGTTCTCGCCCCCAGGGTGACACTTGGCGTGGAAATTACAACTTCAATCGTGGTGGATACGGAGGTCGTGGTCGTGGGAATGGCAAATATTCCCAGCGCGATTCTCGTGATTTTGCAAATTATTCTGGTGGCGATGATCGCGGTCGCTCCGTTGAGCGCCGTGGGTCGTCGGCTGACCCCAAGGGTCGGGGCGCTTCGCAGCCCCGCTCTGCAGGAAAAGCCTAAAACAGCCTGTTTCTGCCCGCCAGGCTGGGGGGGCCAAGAAACCAGCCACTTTCGGAGCAGCTTTCGAACTTCGAAACAAGTCAACAGTTGTTCTGATCATCTCTTTTCTTCTTCTCTTTCACCATCCACTATTTCCCAATCAACCAATTTCCATATCGTTGCCAATGAAAAGAAAGATGCTAGTAGTTGTAGAATTGATTCTTTGGATACAATCCTGGTCAGTGTGCCGGATGGTCAACCGCATTTGCGTGCTTCAAATTCTCAAATTCCGAGTGGAAAAGGGGATCTTCCCCAAGAAGTGTTTGTTTCAAAAAGGGGATCTTCCCCGAGAAGTGGAAAAGGGTATTCGTCCCGGGAAGTGCTTGTTTCAAAAAGTTTTGGACAGTTCGAGAGAGGCCACTTTGGCACTTTCATTTCGGCTAGTTCACGACTTCACGAGCATTTGCACTCGCGCAAGCATTTCCTACCACTTGAAAGAAATCGAAAAATTGTGTCTCTTGGAATTCCCGCTTCTCGACCCTTTGAAGTTGTCGAGTTGGATTTCATTGGACCTCTCCCTACTACATCTCGCGGCAATCGGTATATTTGCACTGCCATTTGCGTATACACAGGTTATCCGGAGGCTGTCGCAACACCATCTATGTCAGCCAAGGCTGCTTGCAACGTAATTTATGAACAGCTCATCTGCCGGCATGGTGCACCACGCATGATCTACACCGACCAAGGCGGTGCATTTACCAGCAATGTCACAAGACTGCTGTTGGCGAAGCTTGGCATCAAATCGACTCTTAATTCCGGCTACCGGCCTATGGCAACAGGAAAAGTCGAACGTTTCAATCAGACCCTCAAGAACATCATCTACAATTACGTTAATGAGGACAACGACAACTGGGACAAATTTGTTGCGCCGGCCTTGTTTGCGGTGCGCAGCCACGTCAACCGCACAACGGGCATCTCTCCGTTCTTCTTGGCATACGGTCGCGATCCTATCATGCCGTACGACTTATCTCTGTTACCGGAGAACGAGAAAATTTCTGATTATGTATCTTCCATGATGCAAAACTTAATGGTCGCTATGGAGAAGGTCGATAACATCAACTCTAAACGAGCTGCAAAAATTGCCGAGGAAAATGCTGACAACGATTGGACTGAATTCAAAATTGACGACATGGTTCTTCTACGTGATCCTGCTTCATCTGGCTTTCAGCCAAGATTCACGGGACCCTATGCGATATTGAAACGGACCTCGGCGGTTAATTATCTGCTATGGGATCCGACGAGGCCCAAGTATCCTTTCGTCGCCCACGTCGATCGCTTGCGCCCTTTTGTGGCGCAGAGCTAGCGGAGAGGGGGTGATAACCCCCAGGGGGCTAGCTGTTGTGTGGGGGACGGGGTAGGCAGTCTAATTTTCTAATTTCTCTTATTAATAATACAAAGTCTACCGCTGCTTAAGCCCTCGCGCTTGCAAGCGGTCGTCTTAGGGGAGTCAGGATCGAAATTGATTCATGACAGCTGTCGAGATTGCAGCGTACAAGTTCGAGATTCGATCCACGAGAGAGTGGATGGAAAGTCGCGTGACGTCATCGTCGAGGTGAGTGCGTGAATTGATTCAGGGCGGGTAGTGGGCGAACACGCGGGACGGATGTGACCCGGACGTGACCCTTAATTTCGTTCGCCGACCCGGATTTCCGAAATTGGCAGGGCTAATTTATTTAAATATTTTATTAAATTTATGTTAAAATATGCATAAAATCAATAAAATATGTATAAAAACACATAAAGAAATAATAATTTTTGCCCTTAAGGGCAAAAATAAAGGGCAAAAATTATTATTTCTTTATGTGTAACAGGAGGGCGCGAGGGCTGAAGTACATCAAGGACGGCGGCAAGTGGGTCAAGGAGCAGCAGGGGCTGCCTTTGTGACCTCACCCTTGAACAGCCCGGCCTTCTTCACCCTGTCCATGAGTTTTGCGAGCTCCGTGGCGGCCTTCATCTGCTGGATCTGATCCCTCAGCATGCCGGCCTCCGTCTTTCCTTTCTGGGGCCGCCACTTGTGTTCGTACCCCACCAGCACGCGCTCCTTCACTCCGCTCCTCCTGGTGCGCCACTCGTACACCGGCTTGCCTTCTGCGCCCCACCTGTTCGTGCGGCTGAAGGTGGGGTCGGCCACTCGTACACCGGCTTGCCTTCTGCGCCCCACCTGTTCGTGCAGCTGAAGGTGGGGTCGGCCACTCGTACACCGGCTTGCCTTCTGCGCCCCACCTGTTCGTGCGGCTGAAGGTGGGGTCGGCCTTGCGGGGGTCCGCTTTGACGCCGAGGAGCCTCCGGAGCTCGCGGTTGTCGTCGGGGGACCTGCTGCCCCGCCCGGACCCCTTCATGCCCAGCGCGAGCTTGTAGAGTTGGCGCTTGGTCCTGTTGCGCTTCATGGCCCGGCGCAGCTTGCCCGTGATCGACCGGGACCGCTTCCAGTGCCTGCGGTGCCTCCAGTGCTTCGAGAGGCCCCTGGATGCCGAGCGACCCCGTGATCGCCGCGAAACCGTCCTGTAAAGCCCGGGCCCGTTCAGCTGCTCGTGCCATGGGATGCGGCGCGGCGTCCTGTGCTTCTTCCGCCGCGACCAGGAACGGCTCCTGTTTTGGGGGGCGCTCCTTGACCTCGCCTTGGGTTCCTCCTTGGGCGCCGATTTCCAGTACTTGTACCACGCCTGCCCGACGCGACCAGCCACCCTTTTCGCGATCTCTCCCGCTACAGGGATGGCACCCCTGATTGCGTCCTTCTTCAGCAAGTTCCATTCCTTCTTCTCCTCGTACTCCCTCCTGTTCCGCGACTTGCTCCTTTCGATCAGCATCTCCTCGCGCTTCTTCTTGACCTCGAGCTTCGCCGCCTGGATCTTCTTCTGCACCTCGCGGAGGTCTTTCCGCTTTGCCCTGTCCTTTTCTCCTATGTTCTCGAACCCCTTCTTCGCTTCGTTCAAGATGGGATCGAGGACGTTGTCTTTGCCGTATTTGATGATGTCTTTCTTGTTCTCCTTCAGGTATTGCAAGACTTCGGGTGCTTTGTTCTTTGCATACTCCAAACCAGCCATCCCTGCCAGATACTTGCCCCCCTCCCATACCGCATTGCCCACATCATTCCATTCAACCATTGGGATTCCAACTACTCCTTGCTCAGAACAAATTTAGAAGCCACCCCCGCCCCAGCCGGACATGGGCAGCTGATGTGACGCGAACCCGCCGTAGCCGACGCGGGACCGCGGCCTTGACCTTTGAACGGCCGCACGCAGAACCAGGATGCTCTCCTGTGTTCCCTGGTAGAGCCACCCCCCCGTGAAGACGGAGGGCGTCCCCAGCGGCGGCACCTGCACCGTGCTTGGCTGAACAATCGCGCTTCGGAGTCGCAGGTCCGCCATGAACTCGCGCAGGGTCATCTTGATGATTCCTTCCTGGGCTGTCGAGTACGGGTTCTTAAGCTCTGGGATCGCATCCTCGACCCGCTGGACGTACGGGCAGTGGGGGTTGTGCAGGAAAGTGACGCTTTCGGAATCCATCTACCCCTACCCCCACAAATTAAGAGGCGGCCAGGATCGTCTCGCCGGCCGCCACCTGGGGCATGATCATGAGCTTGATGTCGAGCGAGCGGTCGATCATGCGCTCCACCGACCTGCCCCCCTCTGTGTATGGGATGGAAGGAAGGTCCTCGTCTGCCTGGACCCACGGTGCCACAAATGTCTTTGCATCAAAGTTCCACGCCTCGACGGTCACGTCCATGTTCCTCAGCCCCGTCTGCATGAGCGTCCGGATGTACCGCGCAGGGTACTGGTAAGATTGTGAGGCCCGGAGGTTCGGGATCTCGTTGCAGGTGACGACGATCTTCTCCTGCACGCCCTCCATGACCAGCCCCCCCTCGCTGCGGACCTCCGGGATCGCGGTGTTCGTTCATAGGCTCGAGAACGTGAGGAAGTACGAGGGAGTCTCGAGCCTCACCCCCTGGACGGCGAACTTGAGCATGTAGACGGGGGTGTACGAGGCTGAACTTTGTTGCCGTCGGGGTTGAGGGTCGTGCGTGGATCTGAACGAAGATGGGCGATGCGCTCTTGGGGGGGGGCGATGATGCGGGCGGCCCCTGCAAGGCTGAGAATGGCGCGTAGAAGGGGTCCGGATACGCGTGGTAGGCGGGCGGCTGGCGGGCGTGAACGAGGACGGGCGGGATGGTCTGGGTGCGAGACATTTTCGCGACCCCTTGAAGAGGGCAGGATGTTTCTTGCGCAGCTCCTGTGGCAGCGCATCCTTTCCAACGTATTTGGCGCACGGGTCTGGAGCCTGCGGCGCGGGTCCCGCCTGGCTGCCGGTGAGACGTGCAAGGTGGTGACGGTCGAGCAGCCGCAGAACGGGGGGACGGCGGCGCAGCTCGATTGGCCGTGGGACAACCCGCAGGGGGCTTCGAACAACGATGTTCCACGAAGAAATGCCAACATACATTACTGTCGGATTGGAGATTGGAGATGAGGACCATGAGAAGCAAGAGGCAAATGACATGTTGGCCAGAAGGATTCGAGCGGTGAGTCTTCATTCAGAATGTAACCAGAGAAAACTCAACAGAGTCACAGATGCATCGGCTCCCCATCGACTCCAGACTGTGGTTTCAACTGGGGCGCATGTCCCTGCCGCAGTCCCGAGCCCTCTCAGAGCTGATGGCGCTGGCCCAGCGGAAGCAAGCGGTGGTCGCAGGCCAAGTAGTGGCAACAATCTACGAGATGGAAGACGGCACGTCCCTCCTAAACATGATGTACTCCAGCTCACACAGTCACAGGGGTCTCCGAAGCCCACATTTACGCCATTCACATCCCCAACTGGAATGGACGATTCAATTGGGCACCCTTCTGTAAAACATGCTTCAGCCAGACATCTGATATCTGCGAGGAGCTTGAATCGTACATCCATAAGGCAGACAAGTGCCCACACAAACCGGTGCACCAGACCCAAGGAACTAAGGCAGAACCTGGGCCAAACATTGACATTCCCCCGCATGTTCACCACAGGATCGGCCTGGCAACGGACCGGGACAGGATGGACAGGGCGGACGGGGCGGACGGGGCGGGCGGGGCGGCCACGGCCGCGGAAACCCACGGGGGCGTGGGGGCCTCGGCCCCAACTCCCAGACCCACGTGCCGTCCTCCAACCAAGTGCGGGACGATTTCGCTGCCGCAGGATACTGAGCAGAACAGACCAAGAATCACGAGTAGTCCATGAACAAAACAAAATACAACAAGCTGCAATGGTATTGCATGCCGTGATCGCACATCTGCAAGAGGTAATCATTCCCATTATAGTGTCCTGCCCCTACCTTCTCGGACCACTGCTACTTATTGAAGGAACCTCCCGGATAGCCACTGCTCAGTCAAGAAAGCGAGCGCTCACAAACTTCGTCCTGATGATAGTGCTCATAGGCTGCATCGGGCAACTTCCCACAACCTCAGCCCTTGAGAGTGAGAGAATTATCCAAGAGAGCTTGGAGGGAGCACTAGACCACAGCGACACACACTTTGGTCAGGACCCCATCCAAATACAAAAGCAGAAGCCAGACGACCTGGTTAGGATCACATCCTGGAATTGCCAGACACTCAATGAAGACAAACTGTCTATGGCCCTGACTACAGCACGAGAGTGGTCCTATGACATATTAGCCCTTCAGGAAACCAACGCCTCTGAAACAAAAGGGAAAATCTGGCAAACACAATACTCGAAGGACGGAGTCTTCTTGCACTCGGGCAGGAAGAAAGACCCGCGTGGGTCGGGGACCGGCCTATGGTTGAGCGAACGACTCAAGATCCATATAGGAAAACGGTTTACCTGGCCGGGAAGGCCAATAGGGGTGGAACTGAACTTCGCAGCTAAAAAGATCATCATTGCCTCCTAATATATGCCAGCAACTGAACGGCGAGACACGGGTCACAAGAAAGAACAGGAGGACCTTATAGAATACATCCATACCACAATCAGAGCAACAGCATACGCCAGCCCAGTTAAATGCTCGATTATACTAGCTGGAGACTTTAACAGTGTGGCAAACCCCCAGCAGGATCGAATCACAAACGGGACCTGGAGCAACAGATCAGGGCCAGACAGAACATTTTGGACAACAATGCAAAATGAATGGGGACTGACGGACATCGGACAGCCCGGGGAGGTTACATTCTGGGCGGGCAAAGGAGCAGCCCTCCACGCCGCACGACTTGACACGATGGTGGTAACAGCCGACGTCCGACCAGCAACGAAAGGAGCCCGGGCCATTGCGATAGCAGCACACCAACCTGGCCACTCCGACCACCTCCCGGTCTGCGCCGACTTCAACTTCAAGGCAATGGAGATGGAAATCAAAGGATCGAATAAACCGAACGCACCGGTTCCAGGACCCCCACGGTTTACAATTGAAGAACAGGACATTGAAGTTCGCACCAAGTACAAGGTGAAAGTAATGGAAGAACTGGACAGATCTATAGGCCGCCAGGTCGAGGAAATTATAAACGAATTAAGTCATCCAACACAGGAACTACGCCGCCCCAAGGATGAACGGCTGACAAGGCTACACACAATCGTAACAGCCATAGTTCCCACCATGCAAACTGCAGCACGGAAACCAGAGTTTGCTAAAGCGGAGATATTTAGAGATAGAACCGTCCAGAAAATGAAGAATCCAAGCACAACCCCAGACGTAGCCCTGGTTCGACGGGGGCGCACCCTCCTCAAGGCATGGGTACAGGCACCACAAGACGCCCCCAGCAAACTGGAAGAAGTAGGACGTCTGCGAGCACACATCAAGCAGCACAACCAGGAGATAGACGAGGATAAAGATAACATCCAGCACGACATCCCAAAATACAAGCCGTCCAAACTGGAGCCGCCACCAGAATACAAGAAAGACGAACCGTGGGAGGCTTTCTGCGAAACTTGGAAGAGCTGGCTGGAAACGATGGATTCCAAGATCTCCAGAGCGAAGAACAGTCACCACAGACTGAAGATGCAGGCCCTAATACACAAAAGATGGACCAAGCTGGAGAACCACAAACAAATGGGGTCATACATAGCGGGAGTGATGGAAAAACGATCACGCACACCGCTGATGCATGTAGTATGGAAAGACGAGAAGGGCCAACTACAGCACAGTAACGACTCAAACACAGTGACGTCCGTCATGGCCAATCACTGGAAGAATTCGTGGGCGCCACGTGCACCTATAGAAGATAAAACAGAATGGCTGAAACTCTTCGGCCAAGAGGTGACGGAAGCCCTGATCGCGATGCATGCCGAAAGAGAGGACATCAAACACCAGGCATATGCAAACGCAACAAACCTACCGGACGACAAGGAATTAGATAGAATAATAGGCGGACTCCAAAACGGAGCAGCAGGACCATCACAATTAAGCAATGCAATGATCAAATTCCTGTACCTTCCACTGAAGTACAGTCCGGGAGAAAAGGCACAGGCAGAAGACAAGCTGAAGCACATAGGAACTGCCGACGCGATTGTAGAAACAGAATTTACAGCGTCACTAAGGATGCTGATCAAAGCAATCATCTGGGAACTCATGGACCTGGATGATATGCCAGCCCCAATGGCAGAAGCACTCATATGTCCCCTTCCGAAGACAGGCACACACGACGGTACATTAGAGAATCTGCGCCCCATCGCCCTTCAAGACACACTGCTGAAAATAGTGGCAAGTATTTACACAGAACGACTCACCATAATCATGCAGGATAACAAAATCCTGAGCGAGTCGAACTTTGGATTCACTCCAGGGGTAGGCACAGAGGAACCCTTATACATCTTGAGAGCAGCTATTGAAGACGCACACAAGTTTAACAAGCCAATCTATAAAGCGGGCGTCGACGTCAAAAAGGCATACTGTAGCGTCATGTGGTTGTCCCTCGAAAAAGCCCTCCGGCAAAAGAAGATCCCAGAGATAATCATTGCCTTCTTCAGAAGATGGGATGAGAAGAGAATGGGACGAGCAATAACGGGATTGGGGCTGTCAGACCTATTTGAGATCCAATGTGGAATGGCGCAAGGAGCAAACCAAAGCCCACTCTTCTGGCGGATTTTTGTAGATCAGAAAGAGCGAATCATATCTAAACTTGCAAAGCAAAATGGCTGGAGCTACCAGTTTGGACCGGCTCCTCAGAAGAAAGGACTACCCCAGGAATGGGCCCCAGATCCAGTTTGGGTGGATGATGTGGCCTTCGCTGACGACGACGTCCTGCTTAGCGGGTCAATAGAAGGACTCCAGCAAATGGTCAAACTAATGTCAGCGTTCTATACGGTACACGACATAGAGCTGAGCGTGCCAAAAACAGTAGCAACATATTGGCGACCCCGACTCAGCAAAGCTAAACCCCTGACAAAACTAAAAATCTATACGAGAGCAGGACTGGTTCCGGTTCCTAAAATCCACCAGCCCAACGAAACATTTAAATTTCTTGGGGTTTGGTTCACGATGACACTGAACTGGACGCACCAATTCCAGAACATGCTCGAGAAGGCCAAGATGGCAGCAGCTATCCTCCGACCAAAACGCCTGACAGACACAGAAATCATCTTCCTCACCCACGTAGTGATAATGCCACGGATAACATACGGACTCAAAGTGCTCACTTTGTCTGAGACGAAACGAAATCAAATCGATCGTATATTTCGAGGGTTACTCAAAGAAAAAGCAAGTCTTCACCGAGGGTTCCCGTCCGCAGTACTCCACACGCCCGACATTTACGGTTTACACCCAATACAATACTACCAGCTAAAAATGCACCTCCTAGACGAGAAGACGAGACTCAACCATGTGGCTGATACCCTGGTCAGCAAAGTATATCAGCACCGGGTAAAAGCAACGCAATATGAACTGGGCTTAGTTCTGTTGCCGAGCTGCTACCCACAACTGCGCATCTCCGAGCGACAGGCCAACGAAAACCTGATCCTTGGGATTGCGCGCGAAATGATTGAGTCCAACCTCTTCTTCGACAGCAGAAACGACGGGACATATCACCTGGCCCCAAGCGGTGAACTCCAGATCCTCACTCCTAAATGGACACATGAGCGAGTCAAGAATCTAAGCCGAAACTACGTCATTACCACGCACCTTTCAAGCCACACACTCAAGAAGCACGGTCCACAGCTCAGAGACCATGGCCTGCTTACTACGCAAGACGTCTGCACAGCTGATGGACAGAGGCTGGCCAGCTGGGCGGACCTAAGAATGAGAGGACAAGTCCCTTTCCACCGCCAGACAGAACCTACATGGTTCAAAACAGTCAGATTCGAACTACGAGACCCAGCCACGGGCAAGTTAGAATCACCCCTCCCATCCACGCTCCAGGTCAAACACGCGCTCAAAACCTTTGAAACGGACATCCGAGTAGGAGACTACGTGATGACCACGGCAGGACTGCTAGGCGAGGTTATAGCACACGTGATCGTTGACATCCAAAACGACACACTTACATACACGTACCCCGAATCGGAGCACAGTTACGAGAGTAGCTCAGTTGAAACAGACGTGACAGGAGAAGCATCCAGTGGATCTGTGACAGAGGATGAGGCCGAACCCCCACTGCAAGTACCAGCCTCCCCAGCCCAATCGACATCATCACACACCTCCTTTGAACACCCCCAAGGCACAATGAGGATGGTCATTCTGAACCATTGTTTCGCACTGTACGATGAACCAAAAGACACACCAGCAGGCCTGATCAAACAGTTCGAATGGTGCCCACACCCCAAGGCCTGTGACAACTGGGAAGTCGCACTGGAAACACCAGGCCACAGTCATAATAGATGCAGATGGCTAGAGTACCTGTACAATATTCGTAAAGTTCAGGTAATCAAAGTGATCAAACCAGAATAGCTAGCATCTTCGGCTAGATAGATGACCGGTCGGAAGGGCACGTCACGTAGAACATTGATACATGTGCCGTGGTGTATCAATGCGACGTCCACTTTTGCAAAAAAAAAAGTGATCAAACCAGAAGGGTGGACCCCACCAACAATCCCCGGCAGACGACGGAGGAAGCAGATGCTGATCAATGATCCAGACCGTATCGAAACTAAGCATAAGAATAAACAAGTTCAGATCCTGTGTATGACAGAAGACGATCAAACAAGAAGCCCAGTACCTCCATGAAGAATTTAAGAGGGAAAGCCGGGATGCCTCGATCCCCGAGGGCCAGCCCCATCAAGAGGAAGCTCCTCCGGCGGAACGGTACCAACTCCAACCGCAGATGGCCGACTGGCTGGCTGACGTTGACCTTGCGGATAGATCTGTGTCATCGTTCAAGATCATATTATTCCTCGAAGCAGCATTCAAAAGACTGACCGAGACGTACAACAAAGACCTATTAACGGACTCAGACATGCTCCAACTCCAGGCCGGAAGCGGCAACGCATATTACACAGACACAAGCACGAAATCGACCTCCATTACCCTCCCACGGTTCATGGAGCGACTGAGCTTTCCGAATGTTACAGGGATCTCAGCAATCAAACTGACCGATGAAGGCGAGGAATTAGCGTTGAACCGAGGCGCCCCACTGGCCAGCCTGACGCGACAAGAGAGTGAGGCACAGGCAAGTGAGGTTTTACACACAGTCCTTTAAGGACGACAAGAGAACAACAAAGGCGAGATCCTGAGCGTGATGTTTGTAGACAGTCTTAACGGAACACACAAAAGGGCTTACACCGACTCCCTGCTGACGGCTAACCTGCTGGCAAGCCTTGGCGGGCGCCGACCCACCACCAGGAAGCAACTGCGGAACCCGTACGCGGCAGAAGTGCGAGTCTGGCAATCACTCCGCACCGTACAACAAGCCGTCCAGCAGAAACACCCCACACTCAAGGGCTTATCACTGCAAGCACAATGGGTACCCGCACATCAAAGACGCTGGATCCCTAAACCGCATTGCTTATACCAAAGATGGACCCCGCACAACTGGCTCCAATATCCAGATTCCCCACCAAGTATCCAACCAGACGCGGTCACGCCTCCTGTCCCCCAGACCCCGGATGTCAGCTGCCACTCATTTAACCCCACCGACAATGATAACTCACTGGATGACCTCACATCCTTCGGAGCGTGGGTCTCAATCGATAGACTCCTGGACCTACCCAACGGAGTGCGATACATCATGAGTACCATGTGGGAGAAAATCCTACTAGAAGCACAATATTCGAGAACATATATAGAAGAACAAGGCTACCGCATCATCTTGGACCCCCTGCGGGAATTCCCGACCAGTCTCCGAGCCGATATGGTAGTAGATTACGAAACGGCGAATCCCCATTGGCGGGGCAAGGGGCCCCACCCGGGATACACACGCATCCCATTTACTCGCCTGGAATTCGACGGATACTATATCCTGTGGGATTATATCAGAGTACCTAAAACATCGGTATCAATGACAGGAACCTACTTTGGAGAGTTCCCCCACCCCACGATGATCACGTTCCACTCCTACAATGCGCAATTCAATTGGACACTCCAGCGATACCTTATGGACAAGGACACACCACCTGCAGTGAAGGCATGCCAGATCATCTACAATGGCCCAGGAGTCCAACTCGGACCAGCCCCCACCAAACCAGCACCCCCGAAGACTTCGCCCAACAAAACAGTTTCAGTCCCAGCAACCACGATCAAATTGCGCCCTAACAGGGTAACACGGGAAGACGAGGGAGAGAAAATCCTGAACGTGAAGTATGATCCATTCAATGACCTAGTGGACAAATATGCCAACAAGGCACGAGAGGAAGGGCAACTTCACGTTCAGGATTGAATGGTATCATTGAATGTTCCTGCCAGGAGGATTCTCGGTAGAACTGTTTATGGTCCAACGGGACCCACTCGGAACCAGCTACGACCAATTTGCCGCAAGGCGCTGGGGACCATACCAGATGAGAGCATTACGAGTAGAAGGAGACCCAACAACGTTCGCCAAAGCTATAGTGCACCTGCAAAGCTTCATTGCGTGGCGCGCACTTCCCTCGGCAGGAGAAGCGGTCCGCCACCCGTTATCAGACTTCCGGCCGATGTTTGACTTACTCACATTACTGGGCCGCGGGCGTGCACGCCGCCCGAATGAGGCGATGTCAGGCCTGCGCAAAACTATCATACAGATCGTGACGAATATGCTCCCTACGATGAAGCGCCGCGTGAGGGACGCACCACAACTGTACGCGCCGCTCAACCCGCGGGCAGCTTGCCCCCGCTGCGGCAGGCATCAAACAGAATTCCGCGATGGAAAACCAACGCTGACATGGCAGGGACCAGTCGAGGATCACGCACACGTCTTCACCTGTGCCCAAACCTCGTTCGAAATGATGGAACTGCAGCTTGCGCTCGTTGAGCACGTACGTAAGCTCCTAGAGACGCGTAAGTTCGGCAGCTGTTACGTAACATTCATCATGCACCTCTTTCCCTTCCTTGAGGTGACAGACACGAAGAGGAAGGCAGGCGAACCAGCGCACCTGGCCTTTCCTATGCACGCGGTGTGCACTGACAAGTACGGGCGCACGCAGCCCATGCCCGACGAGCGCTGGCAGCCGCTACGAGCGCTCCTCACAGAGCTGCGCACGTAGCCCCCCAGCGCGCTACTGCACCTCGTGCTTCCCTCTGGCTTCGACAAGGCACTCGAGCTCTTGGGCGTGCCGAAGCGTAAGGCGCGGCAAACGCCGACGGACATCGTAGACAAGATCCAGCAAGCGCTACGCGCGATATGGAAGAAGCGCTGCGACGACATGATCAAGTGGGAGAAAACACACGGGATCACCCAGCGCATGAAGGTCGATAAGCGTAGCAAGCAGCAGCAGCAGCCCGCCACCGCTGGCCAGGGCCCCCAACCGGCTGCAGTGCGCCCAGTGCAACTCGCGAAACCGGCTATCAGCGAGGCGGACTTTTACGGTCTAAATGTAGAAGATGCTAAAGCGTACGAAGCCCGCAAGCCCCGCATACGCGCAAGACGTAAAGTTCGAATGCGTCCACTGACCCAGCACTTTGCAGCGGAACAGCCCTCGCCCCAAGCAGATGGGGATGAAGAGACAGCCGAGAACGGGCCAGCCGTATCGGCTGGACCCCAACGACGACTCCAGAACGCGCCCGAATGGCGAGATACACATGCTGACCAACTGAGAGGTTGAGTTTGAGCGACTGGTTCTCACCCTGTCAGGAGCAGGAGCTGTCCGCAGTGCAGATGCTCTTGATCCTGGCAGCAGTGTTTTCCCGCCTTCAGTTTCTGTTACTTCTCCAAATTTGTCAAGCGATTTTGTTGTTACTCAAACCCGGGGCCTGGGTGCACTGCATGACCATTCCTCTCGGATACATGAACTTTCTGGTGAGTCAAAGGCGAGTACAGATCTCAAGCAATGTCAGGGATCCGACAAGCCAAACGACATGCCTGCTCGTGTGGTTCAAGTATCTTCAACACAGGGCCACCTGGAAGAAAGAGACCTCTTTGCTACGAAGCAGCCTCAGTTGAGCTTGCATCCTCTGCCAAAAAGGCACTATACTCTCAGTGGTCCCTTCCAGAAGTTAGAACAGGACAGTTTAGCAGTTTGTGTCGTGGATGGTCAAATGCAGTTGGTGAATGGTAAGTCTCCCTCAACTGATCCAAGTGTGCAGCCTGCAGTCGTGGGTCGGCGATTTGCTCCGCTTGCACCTGGTCGGTCTGTGGTTGATGTGTTGATCAATGGGTATCCTTTGAAGTTCCTACTTGATAGCGGAGCGGACCTGTCCATCATCGTATCCTCTGCTGTCAGCAAGTTGGGCCTACAAGACAAAGTCAGGAAGTGGACATTTACACCACAGATTAAACTTCCTGATCAGCGTATGTACCAGCCTGGTGAACTTCATGTTACAGCAAGAATTGGTCCTTTTGAAGGACGCGTTCCGTTGCTGGTGGTCGACTTCCCTGGATACTGTTTTGATGGTATTCTTGGGCAGGATTTCATCAGCACCCATGGAGCAACTTATGATTGTAAGGATGACGACAACCGGAAGCTTATCCTCTCTGCTTTTCCAGAAGAGCCGATTCATCTGAAGAAGTTGAATCTCTTTGACAACAGTGCATCGACAGAAAAGGCACAAGAATGTGTTCCTCGTCAGGAATCTAGCAATTGCGAGGTTTCCTTGGAACCGCATGGACATGTGCTTGTTCTGGACGATGATGTTGAAGTTGCTGCTGGCGAACAGAGGAAAGTCGTGCTACGTGCGCTTCGATTTGTCGCAGATGGCGAAGGCTACGTTGAGAATTATTGTCATTCTTCTACGAGTCCCGAAATACGGGTTGTCAACAGCTTGGTCGTGTGCCGCGGCGGACGGCTGTATACGCAGGTGGTGAATCTCAGCAATCGCTTCGATTCGCCTCCAGTCGTGCTGCGCAGAGGAACGAAGATTGCTCGTTTCATCCCGCGCATTGTCGGTGGGAAAACGCAGCAATTGTTCCCGGAAGTGTACGACTGCGGAGTTGTCTTGGGCTACGATCAATACGGAAATGGATCTTTTATACCAGATGCTTCTGATTCTAAAAGCAAAGGTGAGCCTTACAGTTGTGCGGACTCCGTCCAGGCGCAGACGGCCCCAAGTTTTGAGTCACCACCCTCATACTCGGTTGAAAACCCCTTCTCCTACGATGCTTCTAAATATTCTCGGTTTCACGGCGTCCCCATTTCGCAAATTCATGATACTATTTATCAAGAGGTTGAACAGCGATACGGCCCTGAAGTTGCCTCATTGTTGCGAGAAATTAAAAAGATTGGAGATGAGAATGAAGAGCCTGAGAAATATGCTGCTATGCATGATTTTATGCTTGGAAACCTTTCTGCTGCTAAACCTAGCATTCCTAATTACAGTCCTCTTGAGCCTCACCCTCCTATTAAGCATAATATCAATACTGGAGATGCCAAGCCTATTGCTGAGCCCCCACGGCGACACTCCCAACATGAGAACGACTTGATCATTAATGAGACCAGGAAGTTGTTGGAACGCAATTTCATCCGGCCTTCTCGGTCACCTTGGGCGGCTCCAGTGGTGCTCGTGAGGAAGAAGGATGGAACTCTTCGCTTCTGCATTGACTATAGGAAACTGAATGCTGTTACAATTGATGACGCGTACCCACTTCCCAGAATTGATGATGCCCTCGAAGCAATGGGAAATTCCCTTTACATTTCTCCTATGGATTGCCCTGATGGATACTGGAATGTTGAGATGGCAGAGGAGGATAAACCCAAGACTGCCTTCCGTACTCCTATTGGACTGTTTGAGTGGAATGTTATGCCACAAGGGCTGAAAACGGCCCCTGCCACGTTCCAAATGCTCATGAACAGTGTGCTTGGCACTTATGCTTTCATCTTTGTGCTAATGTATTTGGACGATGTTTGTGTTTTCAGCAAGTCGTTTGAACAGCATCTCAAGGATCTGCAATGGACGTTTGATGCCATGAAAAAGGCATTCCTTTTCTTCAAGCCAAAGAAATCTTTGTTCTTCCAATGGAAGGCTGAATACCTTGGATTTGAGGTCACCAGGGAAGGTGTTCGTCCTTCCAAGGCCAAGATTGAAGCTATCTTGAATTACCCAGTGCCTAAGAATGTTTCCGAGGTGAGAACATTTTTGGGGATGGGGTCATATTATCGTGTTTTTGTTGAGCTATTTGCTGTTATAACTGCTCCTTTGTCGGACTTGACATCAAGCAAAGTCCCATTTTCTTGGGGTGATAATCAACAGATTGCATTTGAAAAGGCTAAGGAGTACCTGATGACATATCCTATTCTTCGATTTGCTGATTTCAGTAAGCCCTTTATCTTAAAGACTGATGCATCCAAGACTGGAGTTGGTGCTGTGTTGTCTCAACTTGATGATGATGGTGTAGAGAGGCCGATTCAATTTGCTTCACATAAATTCTCGTCCGCAGAAAAGAAGTGGACAAAACAAATCAGTTTTAAGCAGTCTGGAATGGAGTATGTCATCGAATATGCTGCAAAGCCCCTGTCATCCGAACAACAATTATGGACAACCACTGAGCAGGAACTATATGCGATTTGGTGGGCAGTAACAAAGAAGTTTTCTCAGTATTTGTGTGGACGAAAATTCATTATCAAATCGGATCATTCTGCACTGCAGTATTTGAGATCGGCAAAGTCTCTTCCTAATGCGCGTATCACTCGATGGATACTTGGGATGCAGGAATATGATTTTGAAGTTCAGCATAAACCAGGGAAATTGAACCGTGATGCTGATGCCCTATCTAGGATGATTCATGCGGCAGTCGTTGCAATTGAGACTGTTTCTCATTCTGTGCTGTTGAACTCTGTTGAAATGTCTCTGACTTTATCTCCTTCTAGGATTCGTGATGAACAACTAAAGGATCCATTGCTGGAGTCTTTACTTCTATATCTAGAAGCCGATGTGACTGTCGAGCCACAAGGGCCTGATGTCCTGGCAGAACGACTTGCGAAATCTGGAAAGTTCACTGTTAATGATGGAGTCTTGTGCTATCAGAAAGCCGGGGATGACTACATCCGTGTTTGCATTCCCTCTCATTTGAAACAACTTGTGCTCTCGTCTACACACAAATCCCTAGGCCATCCTGGAGCTTGGAAAATGCGCGAGTACCTTAGGCAACGCTATCATTGGACTGGAATGAATGCTGACATTGGTAACTTCGTCTCGAATTGTGAGGATTGCAAGAGGATCAAGGCAGTTCGAGTCAAGACTGAAGTTCCCACCTCCAAGATATTCGCAGAGGGTCCAATGCAACACGTTGAGATTGACATTGTTGGCCCTTTCAAACGCTCACGGCGTGGCAACATGTATTTAATTACCATTCTTGATGTTTTCACTCGGTGGGCCGAGGCCGTTCCTGTTCGGACCAAGTCTCCCATGTACGTTGTCAAGGCTCTATTTGAGAAGTGGATTCCTCTTCATGGGCTGCCTCTACGTATCACATCTGATCAAGGAGGAGAATTCAAAAATCTTCTTCTTCAAGAGATTTATCGCTTGTTTGGAGTTAAAGTGAACTTCAGTACTTCTTACCACCCGCAATCTCAAGGTGCTGTAGAGAAGTTCAACGGAACATTAGTTGACAGGATTCGTTTCTATGTCGATACAGACGAACGGAACTGGGATGACGACATCAACTTTGCTCTTTTGGCGATTCGCAACTACAAGAATCCATCCACCGGTTATACTCCATTTGAAATGCTGTACGGTCGCCCGTGTGTGCTGCCGATCGATCTTCTTCTTAATCCCGAATCAACTATAGCAAGACACGGTGTTACTGAGGATTATCCTAAGCAACTGGCTCGACGTTTCAGCCGTGTTTATACAAATATTCAAGAGGCTCGGTCAAACTATCAAGCGTCGAAGTCTGCAGCGAAGCATGAACCTGCATTTTTCCCTGGTGATTTGGTCAGCTTGGAAGTTCCGAAAACACGTCGAGTCAATAAGACGTCACCTCGTCGTACTGGTCCTTGGATGGTGTTGAAGGATTTGAATGGATGAGGCGTTTCGTTCGAAATCGAATATGTTGGCCCGGAGCTCGAGCGCGGGCTCAAAGCTGGTGACCGTCAGCGGGTTCACGCATCGAGGCTTCTTCTTTGGTCGCGCAAGCACGACGCCGACTCTGAGGATGCTGCGACGGAGGCCAGCGAGGACGTGGCCTAATTGGTATGGAGCGAGATGTCGTGACCCCAGCCTGCCCTTCGCGTTGTACTTCCCCCCCCGGGGAGGGTCAGTCAATCATTAGGCGTGTGCAGTGTGCGTGTCAATTCCACTATGTGTGCATCAGCGGATGCTGCCCGTGCTCGAACCTGTTGAGAGTAGTCACTAGATCAGCTGCCCCCATCGCCCCCTGAAATCTCACAGGCAGGGAGCGCTGGGATTCACCAGAGCACTCTGGCAGGTTTGCATGATTGGGAGGGTGTTAGTTTTCTAGTTTTGAGGTTGGGTTCGGGGCTGCCCCCATCGCCCCCCCAAATCTCACAGGGGTCCCCATCCACACGAAACAGCAGGAAGGGAGCACTGAGATTCGCCAGAGCACTCTGACGGGTTTGCATGATAGGGAGAGGTGTAACTTTTCTGGTTTAAAGGTTGGGTTCGTGGCTGCCCATCGCCCCCGAATTTCACAGGGGTCCCATCAACTCTAACTAGAAACTAACACCCTCCCTATCATGCAAATTTGCCAGAGTGCTCTGGCGAATACAGCTCTCCTGCCTGCTGTTTGGTGTGGGTGGGACCCCTGTGAGATTTCGGGGGCGATGGGGCAGCACCAAACCCAACCTCGAACTAAAAACTAACACCCTCCTATCATGCAAACCTGCCAGAGTGCTCTGGGGAATCCCAGCGCTCCCTTCCTGCTATTTGATGTGGGTGGGGACCACTGTCAGATTTCGGGGGGCGATGGGGGCAGCCCCGAACCACCACCTGCAAGCGAAGGGCTATCGCAGTGGTAGACTTTTACAAAACAGAGAACCTCCTCCACGTCCTTCCAAATCATTATGCATCATTTGCAATCACCATGCAGCCAGCTCCAGCTCCAGCCATGCAGCCATGCAATCACCAGAGCACTCGCAGGGTCCCCACCCAAACGAAACAGCAGGCAGGGAGCGCTGGGATTCGGGGTGTTAGGTTTCTAGTTTCGAGGTTGGGTTTTGGGCTGCCCCCATCGCCCCCCAAAATCTCACAGGGGTCCCCACCCACACGAAACAGCAGGCAAGGAGCGCTGGGATTCGCCAGAGCACTCTGGCAGGTTTGCATGATAGGGAGGGGTGTTAGGTTTCTAGTTTCGAGGTTGGGTTCAGGGTGGCCCCCATCGCCCCCCGAAATCTCACAGGGGTCCCCACCCACACGAAACAGCAGGCAAGGAGCGCTGGGATTCGCCAGAGCACTCTGGCAGGTTTGCATGATAGGGAGGGGTGTTAGGTTTCTAGTTTCGAGATTGGGTTCGGAGCTGCCCCCATTGCCCCCGAAATCTCACAGGGGTCCCCACCCACACCAAACAGCAGGAAGGGAGCGCTGGGATTCGCCAGAGCACTCTGGCAGGTTTGCATGATAGGGACGGGTGTTAGTTTTCTAGTTACGGGGTTGGGTTCGGAGCTGCCCCCCCCGAAATCGAGCAGGGGTCCCCACCCACACGAAACAGCAGGCAGGGAGCGCTGGGATTCGCCAGAGCACTCTGGCAGGTTTGCATGGTAGGAAGGGATGTTAGTTTTCTAGTTTCGAGGTTGGGTTCGGGGCTGCCCCCATCGCCCCCCGAAATCTTACAGGGGTCCCCACCCACACGAAACTGCAGGCAGGGAGTGCTGGAATTCGCCAGAGCACTCTGGCAGGTTTGCATGGTAGGAAGGGGTGTTAGGTTTCTAGTTTTGAGGTTGGGTTCGGGGCTGCCCCGATCGCCCCCCGAAATCTCACAGGGGTCCCCACCCACAGGAAACAGCAGGCAGGGAGCACTGGGATTGGCAAGAGCACTCTGGCAGGTTTGAATGATAGGGAGGGGTGTTGGTTTCCTAGTTTCGAGGTTGGGTTCGGGGCTGCCCCCATAGCCCCCCGAAATCTCACAGGGGTCCCCACCCACACGAAACTGCAGGAAGGGAGCGCTGGGATTTGCCAGGGGACCCCTGTGAGAATACGGGGGCGATGGGGGCAGCCCTGCACCCAACCTTGAAACTAGAAAACTAACACCCCTCCCTATCATGCAAACCTGCCAGAGTGCTCTGGCGAATCCCAGCGCTCCCTGCCTGCTGTTTTGTGTGGGTGGGGACCCCTGTGAGATTTCGGGGGGCAATGGGGGCAGCCCCGCACCCAACCTCGAAACTAGAAAACTAACACCCCTCCCCATCATGCAAACCTGCCAGAGTGCTCTGGCGAATCCCAGCGCTCCCTTCCTGCTGTTTCGTGTGGGTGGGGACCCCTGTGAGATTTCGGGGGGCAATGGGGGCAGCCCCGCACCCAACCTCGAAACTAGAAAACTAACACCCCTCCCTATCATGCAAACCTGCCAGAGTGCTCTGGCGAATCCGAAATCTCACAGGGGTCCCCACCCACACGAAACAGCAGGCAGGGAGTGCTGGGATTCGCCAGAGCACTCTGGCAAATTTGCATGATAGGGAGGGGTGTTAGGTTTCTAGTTTCGAGGTTGGGTTCGGGGCTGCCCCAATCACCCCCCTGATCGCCCCCAAAATCGCACAGGGGTCCCTACCCACACGAAACAGCCGGAAGGGAGCCCTGGGATTCGCCCCAGCACTCTGGCAGGTTTGCATGATAGGGAGGGGTATTAGTTTTCTAGTTTCAAGGTTGGGTTCGGTGAGATTTCAGGGGGCGATTGGGGCAGCCCCGAACCCAACCTCGAAACTAGAAAACTCACACCCCTCCCCATCATGCAAACCTGCCAGAGTGCTCTGGCGGATCCCAGCACTCCCTGCCTGCCGTTTCGTGTGGGTGGGGACCTAACACCCCGATGGGGGCAGCCCCGAACCCAACTTCGAAACCAGAAAACTAACACCGTGCCCTATCATGCAAACCTGCCAGAGTGCTCTGGCGAATCCCAGCGCCCCCTTCCTGCTGTTTCGTGTTGGTGGGGACCCCTGTGAGATTTCCCGAACCCAACCTCGAAACCAGAAAACTTACACCCCTCCCTATCATGGGAACCTGCCAGAGTGCTCTGGCGAATCCCAGCGCTCCCTGCCTGCTGTTTCGTGTGGGTGGGGACCCCTGTGAGATTTCCGGGGGCTATGGGGGCAGCCCCGAACCCAACCTCGAAACTAGAAAACTAACACCCCTCCCTATCATGCAAACCTGCCAGAGTGCTCTGGCGAATCCCAGCGCTCCCTTCCTGCTGTTTTGTGTGGGTGCGAACCCTGTGAGATTTCAGGGGGTGGTCGGGGCAAACCCAAACCCAACCTCGAAACTAGAGAAAACTCACACCCCTCCCTATCATGCAAACCTGCCATGTTTCGTGTTGGTGGGGACCCCTGTGAGATTTGAGGGGGCGAGGGAGCGCTGGGATTCGCCAGAGCACTCTGGCAGCTTTGCACGATAGGGAGGGGTGTAAGCTTTCTAGTTTCGAGGTTGGGTTCGGGGCTGCCCCCATTGCCCCCCAAAATCTCACAGGGGTACCCACCCACACGAAACAGCAGGCAGGGAGCGCTGGGATTCGCCAGAGCACTCTGGCAGGTTTGCATGATTGGGAGGGGTGTAAGTTTTCCAAGAGAGAGAGAGCAAGTAAAAGACACGCCCACGCCAGCAAGAGTGGGTATGACAGAACCGCAGAGGCCCCTTAAGGAGCTTGCAAGGCTCCGTCAGGGACCCACTAGCGTGGGTAGTGATGAGAGATGCTCTCGAGAACCTGCGAAAGACAAGCTGCACAAAGTCCCTACCCGGGCCGTAGGGTCCCCATGCAAAGAAAAAGCCCTAACTTCCTGAACTGACCTGCTCCCTAACAGGCCAGACAGGGTGTTAGGGAAGACGGGAGAGAGGGAAACCGAAGACGATCATTCAAGATTAGAAGTACAGAAGAAAATCACACAATTGTGTCATTAGAACCAGAAGGAGTAGAGGGATCAGAGGGCGAGAACGCTTAGCACTAGGGCTACGGCCAGTGCCATCGAGATGCTGACCTTCCTCAAATGAATCAGAAAACGATTTCTCAAGGGCCAGCTGCTTGCGAGCCTCATCATAAAAAGCATCGAGGCGGGGGCGCACAGAGGCAGGCAAAAAGTAAAACATGGGATCCTGATGGAAGTGGTACAAGAAGGTGTGCTCATCGACATCAAGAATGCTGTAATTTTTGTCAGGCTCCTGGCAAGGGATCTGGTAGCAAGGAGAGGTGGAGGCAAAAGAGTAAGAAGAAGGATCGAGAGCCTTGCCATTGTGAGCAAGAGAGGAATAATACTCAAGAGAAGAGTACTCAGGAAGAAGGGTCTGCACATAAAATTTGTGAATGTAATTCAAGAGCTGCTTCAATCCCTCCCACACATAAAAGCACAGCTTCCTGCACTTCCACAGTCACTTCTGAGTTTCTTAGAAACACTGGGAAGACAAACTGACCTTCACTAACTTTCACAAAAAAACTTCAATTCTTGTACAAAAAAAAGAGTGGTGCTCAGCTTGTTCCAGCACTGAGTTAGACACTACCGAGGGCGCCAGCACATTTCGCTCCAATTACTTACTTTGTCAAAAAAGGCCCAGTGTTCCTGCTCGAGAGCACCCCTGCATCATCTTCCTCAGGGCAGTGCAGCTCATCATGCCTGAGAGCCCCATCAGGGCAGTGCAGCCCGCGCCAACTTAGCTCGTGCATTAAATGGTTGAAGTTGAGCACTGATCGGTAAACTATCGCAGAGCTAGCCAGGGGGGCGGGGCTAAGTGGCGGGAGTTGAATCAGGACGGTACACAGCACGAATAGTGTTGCTTGACGAGGCCAGTGTTCAAGAAAACATTTCAGATCGTTCCAAAAGAAAGAAAGAGAGATTTAGAGAGATTCCAAAAGGAGAGAAAAGAGACAACTCCGGAACTCGCGGGATTCCACGGAAAACGGAGGTATCACAAGCAAACGACCTCGGCCAGCCGGCCAAGAGCGCACACAGCTTCGAAAATGAGATCCATGAGTGAATCGCGATGCAACAAGCTTATGTTCTCTGCAAAATGGAGGAATCGACAATGAAAGGTCGCAGTGCGCAAATCGCAGCAGAACGCACTGTAAGCGTATACACAATCAGAAGAACGATGCGCAGACGCTGTGAGACCGCTGTGTCGAAGACTTTGCGTCGAACATTCCACCGCTGCCACGAAATACAATGGCTTCCGGCGGCAGGGGTCCCCACCCACACGAAACAGCAGGAACGGAGCGCTGGGATCCGCCAGAGCACTCTGGCAGGTTTGCATGATAGGGAGGGGTGTTAGTTTTCTAGTTTCGGGGTTGGGTTCGGGGTGGCCCCGATCGCCCCCTGAAATCTGACAGGGGTCCCCACCCACACGAAACAGCAGGCAGGGGGCGCTGGGATTCGGCAGAGCACTCTGGCAGGTTTGCATGATAGGGAGGGGTGTTAGTTTTCTAGGTTCGAGGTTGGGTTCGGGGCTGCCCCCATCGCCCCCCGAAATCTCACAGGCTGCCCCCATCGCTCCCGGAAATCTCACAGGGGTCCCCACCCACACGAAACAGCAGGCAGGGAGCGCTGGGATTCGCCAGAGCACTCTGGCAGGTTCGCATGATAGGGAGGGATGTTATTTTTTCCAGTTTCGAGGTTGGGTTCAGGGCTGCCCCCATCGCCCCCTGAAATCTCACAGGGGTCCCCACCCACACGAAACAGCAGGCAGGGAGCGCTGGGATTCGCCAGAGCACTCTGGCAAATTTGCATGATAGGGAGGGGTGTTAGTTTCCTAGTTTCGAGGTTGGGTTTGGGGCTGCCCCAATCGCCCCCCAAAATCTCACAGGGGTCCCCACCCACACCAAACAGCAGGAAGGGAGCGCTGGGATTCTCCAGAGCACTCTGGCAGGTTTGTATGATAGGGAGGGGGGTTAGTTTTCTAGTTTCGAGGTTGGGTCGGGGCTGCCCCGATTGCCCCCCGAAATCTGACAGGGGTCCCACCCACACGAACCAGCAGGAAGGGAGCGCTGGGATTCGCCAGAGCACTCTGGCAGGTTTGCATGATAGGGAGGGGTGTTAATTTTCAAGTTTTGAGGTTGGGTGCAGGGCTGCCCCCATCGCCCCCCGAAATCTCACAGGGGTCCCCACCCTCACGAAACTGCAGGCAGGGAGCGCTGGGATTGGCCAGAGCACTCTGGCAGGTTTGCATGAGAGGGAGGGATGTTATTTTTTTAGTTTCGAGGTTGGGTTCGGGGCTGCCCCCATCGCCCCCCGAAATCTCACCGGGGTCCCCACCCGCACGAAACAGCAGGCTGGGAGCCCTGGGATTCGCCAGAGCACTCTGGCAGGTTTGCATGATAGGGAGGGGGGTTAGTTTTCTAGTTTCAAGGTTGGGTTCAGGCTGCCCTGATGGCCCCCCGAAATCTCACAGGGGTCCCCGCCCACACAAAACAGCAGAAAGCGAGCGCTGGGATTCGCCAGAGCACTCTGGCAAATGTGCATGATAGGGAGGGGTGTTAGTTTTCTAGTTTCGAGGTTGGGTTTGGGGCCGCCCCGATTGCCCCCCGAAATCTCACAGGGGTCCCCATCCACACCAAACAGCAGGAAGGGAGCGCTGGGATTCGCCAGAGCACTCTGGCAGGTTTGCATGATAGGGAGGGGGGTAGTTTTCTAGTTTCAAGGTTGGGTAGGGGCTGCCCTGATGGCCCCCCGAAATCTCACAGGGGTCCCCACCCACACGAAACAGCAGAAAGCGAGTGCTGGGATTCGCCAGAGCAGTCCACCCACACAAAACAGCAGGAAGGGGGGGCTGGGATTCACCAGAGCACTCTGGCAGTTTTGTATGATAGGGCGGGGTGTTAGTTTTCTAGTTTCGAGGTTGGGTTCAGGGCCCCCCCCATCGCCCCCCGAATTTTCACAGGGGTCCCCACCCACACGAAACAGCAGGCAGGGAGCGCTGGGATTCGCCAGAGCACTCTGGCAGGTTTGCATGATAGGGAGGGGTGTAAGGTTTCTAGTTTCGAGGTTGGGTTCAGAGCTGCCCCGATCGCCCCACGAAATCTCACAGAAATCCCCACCCACATGGAACAGCAGGCAGATCAGATTTGCCAGAGCACTCTCGCAGGTTTGCATGATAGGGCGGGGTGTTAGTTTTTTAGTTTTGAGGTCGGGTTTGGTGCTGCCCCAATCGCCCCCCAAAATCTCACAGGGGTCCCCACCCACACCAAACAGCAGGCAGGGAGCGCTGGTATTCGCCAGAGCACTCTGGCAGGTTTGCATGATAGGGCAGGGTGTTAGGTTTCTAGTTTCGAGGTCGGGTTCGGGGCTGCCCCGATCGCCCCACGAAATCTCACAGAACTCCCCACCCACATGGAACAGCAGGCAGATCAGATTCGCCAGAGCACTCTCGCAGGTTTGCATGATAGGGCTGGGTGTTAGTTTTTTAGTTTTGAGGTCGGGTTTGGTGCTGCCCCAATTGCCCCCTGAAATCTCACAGGGGTCCCCACCCACACCAAACAGCAGGCAGGGAGCGCTGGTATTCGCCAGAGCACTCTGGCAGGTTTGCATGATAGGGCAGGGTGTTAGGTTTCTAGTTTCGAGGTCGGGTTCGGGGCTGCCCCCATCGCCCCCCGAATTCTCACAGGGCTCCCCACCCACACGAAACAGCAGGCAGGGAGCGCTGGGATTCGCCAGAGCACTCTGGCAGGTTTGCATGATAGGGAGGGGTGTAAGGTTTCTAGTTTCGAGGTTGGGTTCAGAGCTGCCCCGATCGCCCCACGAAATCTCACAGAAATCCCCACCCACATGGAACAGCAGGCAGATCAGATTCGCCAGAGCACTCTCGCAGGTTTGCATGATAGGGCGGGGTGTTAGTTTTTTAGTTTTGAGGTCGGGTTTGGTGCTGCCCCAATTGCCCCCTGAAATCTCACAGGGGTCCCCACCCACACCAAACAGCAGGCAGGGAGCGCTGGTATTCGCCAGAGCACTCTGGCAGGTTTGCATGATAGGGCGGGGTGTTAGGTTTCTCCCTATCATGCAAACCTGCCAGAGTGCTCTGGCGAATCCCAGCGCTCCCTTCCTGCTGTTTGGTGTGGGTGGGACCCCTGTGAGATTTCAGGGGGCGATCAGGGCAGACCCAAATCCAACCTCCAAACCAGAAACCTAACACTCCTCCCTATCATGCAAACCTGCCAGAGTGCTCTGGCGAATCCCAGCGCTTCTTTCCTGCTGTTTCGTTTGGGTGGGGACCCCTGTGAGATTT
>QPMI01000286.1:0-47311 GCA_004431415.1 Cyanophora paradoxa | reverse complement strand
GCCCGCACTTGCTGCACTTGCACTGGGCCGGGCGCGGTCTGCTAGTATATACGTATACCAGACGTCCCGGCCCGACCTCCCAGAACCAGCGCTATAGCGCTAGCAGCTGCATGCGCAGTTCTCGAGCGCAGCCCTACGTATATACGTATACCAGACGTCGACTAGGCTATATATATATACGAGCCAAGATCCAATCGGCGGCTAGGGTCCAAGCCGGAGCTTGCAAGCCGCGGCTCCGGCTAGGGTCCAAAGAGGAGGGCTGGGAGCTCGCAAGCACGTAGGTCTTCAAGCTCGGCCTGCAAGCTCGCAGTCGCACCCGACGCTCTCTTAGACTCTTCCTCACCCGCCGCCGCGTCCCGAAGCTCACCGTTCGACAGCGCCTCGGCACAGCGTTTCCCGCCCGAGCAGCGCGCCGAAGCCCGACCCGCGCTCCTTCCAGCCTCCCAAAAGCGACCACTCCGGCCGCAGAGTCTCGCCGCCGAAGCAAGCAGCCGGCAGCCCCAGCACGAGGAGAGGAGCCGCAGCGCGAGAGCCGACAGCAGAGCGCGGAAATGGGCGTGCCCGAGGCGATGCTGACCGCCGTGGCGGACGCGAAGGACGCCGGCGAGGTCCTCGAGATCAGGAGCGAGGCTGAGCTCAAGGCGCGCCCCGCCCCGCGCCGGCCGCCGCCCCGCCCCGCGCCGGCTCACGCGGGGGCGGCCGCAGGACTTCCTCGCGGCGCTGGGGGACTACGAGGGGGCGGTCGTCAAGTTCTACAAGCCGGGCTGCCCCGCCTGCGTGCAGATGGAGGGCGAGTACGAGGACGCGGCGGCGACGCTCTCCGGCCGCCTCGTCTTCGCCCAGATCGACTACGACGCGACCGGTGCCGGCGCCCCGCAGCCGCCCGCAGCCGCCCGCAGCTGACGGGGGGCGGCGCCGGTAGGGATGCTGGAGCTGCTGGACGTGGAGGTGGACGGCTTCCCGACGATCGTCTTCGTGCAGGTGGGGGCGGACCAGGCCTACGAGCACAAGGGCGGCCGCAGCGCCGACGCCATCGTGTCGGCCGCCGAGGACGAGTTCGGCCTCGAGCTCGACGAGAACTACGACGGCAACGGCCAGCACAGCGCCGCCGGGGGCGCCGGGGCCGGGGCGGAGGAGGGGGAGGGGGCGTGGGGCGCCGACGAGGGGTACGTGGACGTGGGCGACCTCGGCCTGGAGGCGGCCGCCTGCGAGGAGGCCCTCGCCCCCGCCGCCGACGAGCCCGCCGCCTTCGCCTGCTAGGCCCCGGCCCCCCCCCCCAAGTGTCGCCAAGCGGTTCTTCCTTTTTTTGCCTGGGGGAGCGCGGGCGAGGGGGCGAGGCGGGAGGGCGGGGAGGGGTCGGGGCGGAGCGGGCGGGGGAGGGGCCCCGCGGGGGCCCCCGCTAGGCGGCCTCGCAGGCGAGGAGGAGCTCGGCGGCGGCGGCGGCGAGGGTCGGGTCGGGGCTCGCGCACGCGGCGACGAGCAGCGCGTGCGCGTGCCGCAGGTCGGCCGCCACCTGCCGCCGCGCCACCGCCCCGCCGCCGCCCCGGGGCCCGGCCCGGGGCCCGGCGCCGGCCGCCCGAGCCGCAGAGGGCGGCGAGGAGGGTGGCGGCGCGGCGGCAGGGCTCGACGGCGCCGTGCGGGGGAAGCCGGCGAGGCCGAGGGCCGGGTCGCACCCCGCGGTGGCGAGGGCGACGAGGCGGGGACGAGGGCGCGGCGGGCGGCGAGGGCGGCGCGCGTGGCGGGGCCCCAGCCGGCGAGGGCGTGCAGGAGGGCGAGCGCCGCGTCGCGCGCCTCGGGCTGCCGCTCGTGCAGCAGGGCGACGGCGGCGTCGAGGGCGGGGCCCGGGAACTCCCCGAGGACCCGCTCGTCGTGCCGCGGCTGCGCGGCGAGCCGCGCCAGCGCCTCGCACGCCGCCAGCGCCCGCGCCCGCCCGCCCCGCGGCCCCGCGCCCCGCCGGCCACCTCCGGCTCCTCCCCCGGGGCCGCCGCCCCCGCGAGGGCCCCCGCGAGGGCGCGGACGAGGGCGCGGCCGAGGGGCGCGAGGGTCCCGCGGCGAGGTCGAGGGCGGGGCGAGCTGCGCGGCGGCGTCCAGCGCGTCCCGCTGGGGCCCGGGGCCGTAGCGCCCCGCGAGGAGCAGCGCGAGGCAGGCGGCCGTGCCCGAGTGGTGCGCCATGAACTGCCGGTTCTCCGGCGCCCCGTACGCCAGGTTCCGCAGGATCGCCGCGATCTGCCGCCCGTCGCCCCGGGCCGGCGGGGGGGCGGAGGGGGAGGGGGGGGGGGGGGGGGGGGGGCTACCTTGGCGGCGCGCTCGCGGCGGGCGGCGGCGACGCGCCCCGTCGTGTTGAGCAGCTGGCGGCCCGTCAGCGGCGCGGGCGGGCGGGGCGGGGCGGGGCGGGCCAGGGGAGGTCGACGTCGGCGGGGACGGCGGCGGCGCAGGCGGGGCCCCGCCCGGGCCCCGGGGCCGGCGAGGGGCCCGCGGCGGGGGCGGGGCGGGGGCGCCGGCATGTGGCGGAGGAGGGCGTCGAGGAGGTGCGCCCCGGGGCGTTCTGCGGGTGCGGCGGGGGCGGGCCCCACGCCGAGATCGGCACCTCGGGGCGGCCCCGCCCGGGCCCGGGCCCCGTAGCTCGCCAGCACCAGCGCGTTCAGCGCCCACTCCACCTGCCGGGGGGGTGAGGGGCGGGGGCGGCGGGGGGTACGGGGCGGCGCGCTTCGGGCTCGAGGTCGGTCTCGAGGGAGAGGAGGATGCGCCGCCGCAGCTCCAACTCGACTGCCGCGGCGCGGGGAGGGCGGGGCTCAGGGGCGGGGCGGGGGCGCGGGAGGGGCCGGCGCACTGTCCGCCCGCACGTGCGCCGTCGGCCGCTGCCGCTTCGGCGCCGACCCGCTCCGCTCCGGCGCCCCGCCCCGCTTCGCCCCGCCCTCTGCGCGCCCCCGTCGGACGCGGAGGGCGGCGGGGCGGGGCGGGGGCGGGGGCGGACCGCGGTGCCGGGGGCGGGGGCGCGGGGCCGGCGCGGGGGCGACGGGGCGCGGCGGCGGCGCGGGCGGCGTCGAAGGCGGCGGCGGCGGCGGGGAGGCCCTCGGCGCGCCACCAGCCCAGCAGCGCCTCGGGCTCCTCGCCCCGCCCCGCCCGCTCCAGGGGCGCCAGGTGCCGCAGCCAGGCCGCCCGCAGCGCCCGCGCCCCGGCCTCCGTCCCCGCCCATTCCGCCTCCCCCAGCTCCCGGCCCACCGCCCGCGCCGCCCGCCGCAGCCGCGGCCCATCCTGCCGCGCGTCAGGCGCCGCGGGGCGGGGCGGGCGGGGCGGGGGGCGGACGGGGAGGGCGGCGTCGAGGCCGCCGCGGGCGGCGACGGCGCGGAAGAGGCGGTAGAGGCTGAGAGGCCGGCCGGCCGGCCCGAGCGGGGCCGGGGGCGCGTGCTGGGCCCTCAGCGCCCCCGTGTGGAGCGCCGCTAGCTCCCGTGAGAAGAGCGCTTCGTCCTCCGCCTCGTCCCGCGCCCCCGCGTGCAGCAGCCCGCCCACGCCGCCGCTGCGGCGCGTCGGCTCCGCGCGACGAGCGCGGACGGCCCCCGGCTCACCTCGCCTGGCCCTCGCCGAGGCTGGCCTCGACCTGCGCGGCCGTGGGCGGCGAGCGGGCGGAGCATTCGCTTCCGGGACGCACCCGCTCGCGCTCCGCACACTCCGGGCAGATCGGGTCGTCTGCGGAACGTCGGCGGGGTGGTGGCGCGGCGACCGGGGTGGCGCGAGAGGCGCACCGTCGTCGGGCATCGTGCACTGGTCGCAGATTGGACATCCACATCCGCCGCACTGTCTAACATCGTTCCGGCTGCCGCACGCCCGGCAGGCCTCTGCGCGGTCGCGTTTTCGAGTGAGCGGGCCATTTGAATCCGCGGCAGCGCCACAGGCTTCGAAGATCGAGCGGGTAGCAGGCCAGGTCACAGTATCGCACCTGCGCTCGCCGCAGCCATCGCTTCGAATGTGCCACTCGTTGCGAACGAAGTGCGCCGGGTACGGGATGAGAAGCGGGCTGAACAACCAGTACGTGAACTTCGTTCGCTCTGTATCCCTCCCCCCGACATTGCCAGCTGCGCGTTTCTTTCGTCGGTCCCAGCCAGCCCCCCAATCAGCGAACGAGGGCTCGCGAAGCCGAGCCGGTTGACTAGAGCCCTTTTCGAGCCGCCGCCGGCCCTCCGCCTTGATTCCGCGATGGGCGAGTCGGCGGAGTTCAACATCCTGGCGTGCGTTGAGCCTCTTCCGCGATCGTTGCCAGCAGGCGAACCCAATTTCCGACGCGAAGACTGACTTCCGAGGCCGCCCGGCAGGCACCTTGGTGTCCGGATTCCGGAGGCGCCCCCGAGGGACACGGCGGCGGCGGCCGCGCCGGCGGCGATGGAGCGGAGGCTCTCCTTCGCCGCCTCCGAGGTCTCCGCCGCCTCCTCGACCGGCTCCCGCATCCTCAAGGTGCGCGGGCCGGCCCGGGGCCGGAGCGCCTTCGCCGGGGCGCGCGGCGAGCGGGGGGGCCGGCAGCCGAGCTTCCGGCCGGGCGGGGCGGGGAGCGAGGGGCGGTCGGAGGGGAGCCTGGGCGTGCAGGCGTCGACGCGGGCGCCGGCGGGGGCCTCGGCGCTGGAGGAGGAGGGCCTCTCGGCGCGCTCGCGCTCGCGGGCCGGCTCCGAGGTCGCCCCCTCCACGCCTCCGCCCGCTCCCTCCGCGACGGCACCCTCAACCAGACCGTCGTCCGCCCGCCCCGCCCCGCCCCGCCCCGCCGGGTGCCCCGCCGAGGCGACCCGCCTGAACCCCCCCGCAGGAGATCCGGGCGGCGAGCGAGGCGCTGCTGTGCGACTTCTGCGTGAACGACGCGCTGCGGGCCCTGCGGCAGCGCCAGGCCGACGCCGCCGCCCGCGCCGACCGCGACCGCCTCGACGCGCAGCGCCGCGACGCGGAGGCCGCCCTGCGCGAGGCGGAGGCCCGCCGCGCCGACGCCCGCCGCCGCCGCGAGCTCGCCGCTGAGGAGGCCGCCGCCGCCGCCGCCGAGGCCCGCCGCCGCCGCGCCGCCGAGGAGGCGGAGCGGCGGGCGGGGGCGGGGCCCGACCCGTCGGCGATGGCGGCCCTCGCGTCGGCCCTGCGCCAGCAGCGCGCCGAGCGGAGCGCCGAGTACCGCGCCGCCCTCGAGGAGCAGCTGCGGGCGAAGCGGGCGGCGGCGGAGGCGGAGCGGGCGCGGGAGGGGCGCTGGCGGGGGCGGGGCGGGGGACGGCCGGCGAGGGCCGCACCCTCTCCGAGGCCTCGAGGAGCTCATGCGCCGCCGCGCCTCCTACCGCGTCCGCCCCGCCCGCCGCGCCCCGCCGCGCGCCCAGGCACGGGCCCAGGCTGAGCGCGGGGCGGGCAGGCGGAGCTGGAGGAGCAGATCGCGGCGCGGGTGCGCGCCAAGGCGGCCGAGCGCGAGGCCGACGCCGCCGAGCGGGCGCGCGCGGAGGCGCTGCGGGGCGCGGGGGCCGGCGCGGAGGAGCTGGCGGCGCGGCGGGCGGCGGAGCAGGCGGCGCTGCGGGCGAGCTACGACGCGGCCGTCGCCGCGCGGGCGGCGGCGCGCCGCGAGGCCGCCGAGCGCGAGCGCGCCGAGGCCGACGCCAAGGCGGCGGCGGCGCGGGCGGCGCTGGAGGAGGGGGCGCGGCGGGCGGCGGCGGCGCGGGGCGAGCGCGGGGCGGCGCTGGCGGAGGGCCTGCGGCGGCAGGTGGAGGAGCGGCGGGCGCGGCTCGCGGCGGAGCGGGCGGCGGAGGCGGTGGGGCACGAGTCGCCCCGCGCCCGCCGCTCCCTCCTCCAGTGCTGCCGCTGCTCCCGCTGCCTCCCCGCCGGCCGCTTCTCCACCAACCCCTACCGCATGCCCCACCCCGTCTCCGCCGCCGCCGCCGCCGCCGCCCGCCGCTGAGCCGCCGGCGCCCGGAGGCGGCGGCCCGGGCCGCGGCCGGGGCGGGCGCCGTGTACAGAGGGCGGCGGGGCGGCCCCCCCGCCCACGACCCCGCCGCAGCCGAAGTGTCGCGTTGTTTGAATTCTAGCTTGTGCCGATGACCCCGCGCCGCGGCGCCACGGCCGACTCTCGCGGGCCGCAGGCGACGCTGCTGAATTCCTCAGGCCCCTCTGTAGGGCCCCTCGAGCTCCTTCTTCTGCTCTCTTCTCCCCCCTTGAATAGTTTTTAGCGTCGACGCTTAAGTCGGGGAGCGAAGCACGGCTCTCCTCCTAATCCCTCAGGCCCCCCTATAGGGCCCCTCGCGAGCTCCTTCCTCTGCTCTCCGAGGCCGGGCTCTTCTCCGATCCCCCGGCCCCTTGAATTGTTTTTTTTGCACTTTCTCGAGCTCGATTTTTGGATCTCAAGGGCCCCTTCCCTGCATGGCTCCTCCTCGAGCTCTATATGTAAATTGAAATTTCCTGCGTCTCCTGTCCGATCTCTCCAGAATCAGGTTTTAGAAACTCTCAAGTTTGCCCCCGGGGCCTAGGACTAGACTTCGATCCGTCGACGTCTCGGCGAACTTCGGAATTCGAATAGATGGATCCAGCCGATCGCGCACAGCTGGATGAGGATTCGGAAGATGACGACATCGATGCGACTCCGCCTGCATCGCCGCCCGCAGCTGCCGCCGGCGCGGCTGCCGTGGCCGCCAGTACCGGTGGGCCCAGCGCCTCATTCTTCTTCCGGTGCTCGTGAATCATTGATTCCCTCCTGAAGCACCGCTCAGCTGCTCCGACCGTCGGACGTCGACTCGCGATCGGCAGCTCTAGAATTATAGAATCTGACAAGTGAAGCGAATCTCCGTAATTTCTTGTCGCAGTGGTTTCGAATTCTGGATCGCCTACGTTAACGTGTTCCGGGCTTCATTTATCTTTGGTGCACTGCGGCACGCGCAGCGCTAGCGTTCTAGATCTCTTTGCCAAGTAGCATGCGCAGCTCAGCCCCCCCGGGCCCGCGGCTTAACAAGCGTTTAACTAGTTAACTTAGTAACTTAGGAACGTTTCTCTCCAGCGATATCGATCCTCCAGTGGCTGCGGGCAAACGCCTTCAGCTTGATCCGCTCGTCGCGTGCTTGGATACAACCGTCGCAAATTGTGGGCCTCTCATGCGCGATCTGGTTCATTCTCATCATTCTTTTTTTGGTGGTAGTCCACCTTATCGTCGCTCGCTGGCCATGGTTCGGCAATTCGAATTCAGCAGACCCTGCCCCTCGCTAGGTCTTTTCGGTCTTCCAACTCCGACGTGATCCGATGATCATGATCATGACCGTCGGACTCGCCCCCGCTCCCCGTGTACGAGGTCCGACGGTCTAAATCATCGAATAAATGAGACGGATGGCAGTTCAGCGGCTACCTGTAGGCCGAGCGGGGGACTCGATCAGGCCATGGCCAATGCACACTCAGCCGGCCGCGGGGCAGCGAACGGAAGGCCTAGGCAGGATCCTAGGAGCGGAAGGGGGAGACCGGTCCAGGTCCAGGCGCGGGCTTCCTTCCCTTCTCGAAGAAGTTGCAATTGATCTGCGGCCGTGGATGGTCACATGTCAGAGAGAGGCCTGTGATTGACAGGGCCCCCGCCCCCTCCAGCGAGCCACGCCACCGCTCTCCGCACCCCCGGGCCGCGGCCGCCCGCTGCGCGCCCACTCCCGCCTGCTGCACGCCCCCGCTCCACCAGCGGCCCGGCGGGCCGCGCCGCCATCAGCCATGGCCACCGCGCCGGCGCGCCGCTGTAGCACGGCACGGCGTAGCACGGCAGTCCCTGATCATGAGCGCGTGCGTACAGACGCGCGTACGCGCGCTCAGCTACAGGCGAGGGGCTGGCACCTTAAGCAAGAGCTCGAGCAAGCAAGCTAAGCGCCCGTCGTCGTCGCCGTCAAGGTCCGTACGTGCATGCGCCGGCGCCGCGCGCGAGCCTGCGGGAGCGCGCCTCGGGTGAGCGGGCGCGGCTGCGCGAAGGCCGTATGAAGAATGAAATCTCACTTCATTAAGCGCCGACGCTGACCTGTAGTCGGTCTGTAGACCCATATGCATGCGCATCGTTCGTGCTGTGTGTAGGCGAGCCCCGCAAGGTCGCCGTCCTTGCAGGCCCTCCTTACCTTCTCCTCCGTGCATACTCGGGAGAGCATGGGCGCGCGCAGGGCGCGAATTCGAAATCGAATGGGCGCGCGCAGGGCGCGCGAGATGGGCCGCGCACAACTCGAGCGAGGGTATACACAAGCGATAGGGGGAGCTCACGAAGCCGAGCAGAGGCGTCGATCTCAGCCTCTAGAAGCTCAGCCGCCGCAAATTCCTGTAGCCCTCTTTGAAGGCCGCTGCCGGGCGCCGCTGCTCAGTGCCCACTGCCCGCTGTCGTTGCCGCTGTTCAAGCCAGATTGAAGTGCATGCCGCCTCTTCGCAGCCTTGCAACCGATCCGATCGGATCATCTGGCTGCGGCGCCAGATCTGCAGCCATGGATGGCGCTGTGCAGGAGACTTCACCACCGGCGGCAGTTCGCATGGCCACTGGTTCACTGTCTTCGACAACTGAATTGGCTGCTGGCGGTTCTCCAGAAGAGGGCCCTAGGCCTGGCGAGTCTTTAAGGGAGTGGATAATCCGTAGATGCCGAGAGCTTGACGAGATATGGAACGAGCCGGTGCCTTGGGACGAGGTTCGCTTCAGAGCTTTCACGTTCTTCGCTTCGCCTCAACATGCAGACCACGCGCAGGAGCGCGAGAACTACCTGAAGGAAATCTATGGGAAGTTCTTGGCGGAGGTGAGCGACTGAGGTTCCGTTCGCATGGCTGCCCACGGGTATTAACATTCCTCGCTTGCGCAGAGTTCGAGGCGTATACGCGCGGAGTGCTGGAAGAACGCAAAAGCCGCCGCCGTGCACTTGGATTCTCTCATCGGCGTTCGGAGCTTCCTTTCCGCCGCGGGCCATTGCTTTGCTGGCACCCTCGCCACTAGTTCCGTGAAAGAGAAGAAAAACTAGCCGCAGTACCATCTCGGCGGCCGCACACGCTGTCTCCTCTTGCCGCGGCGGCGCGGGCGGCGCTGGAGGAGGGCCCGGGGGCGCGGCGGGCGGCGGCGGCGCGGGGCGAGCGCGGGGCGGCGCTGGCGGAGGCCTGCGGCGGCAGGTGGAGGAGCGGCGGGCGCGGCTCGCGGCGGAGCGGGCGGCGGAGGCGGTGGGGCACGAGTCGCCCCGCGCCCGCCGCTCCCTCCTCCAGTGCTGCCGCTGCTCCCGCTGCCTCCCCGCCGGCCGCTTCTCCACCAACCCCTACCGCATGCCCCACCCCGTCTCCGCCGCCGCCGCCGCCCGCCGCTGAGCCGCCGGCGCGCGGAGGCGGCGGCCCGGGCCGCGGCCGGGCGGGCGCTGTGTACAGAGGGCGGCGGGCCGGGGCGGCCCCCCCCGCCCCGCCCCCGCCGCAGCCGAAGTGTCGCGTTGTTTGAATTCGACAGCCTGTGCCGATGACCCCGCGCCCTGGCCGACTCTCGCGAGGCTTCCCGGGGGTGGGGCTGCCGAATGCACTCTCTAGTGATAAAGGGTACTTGCCCTCCGCGCCGGCAATGGGTCGAATTCTTTCTCGGTGTATAGATTGATTGGTATAGTCAGAAACTACTAGGCTATGACATCTCCTCGTTCGCTTTTTCACAGCAACTTTTCCGGTTGAATTCGGCAGCCGTGCGCTACTAAGTCTTCGACTCACCCCCGTCGGGCGCCGCCCGCTCATGATGTGCAAGGTGGCCGCGAGGTCTAAATCATGAAACTAATGACTGACGGGCAGTAGTTCGGCTGCTAGCTGTACGGTTCAGTCAGCAGCACTCGGCAGGCAGGAGGGAAAGGGAGATGTCGGTTCACGGCCAGCCGCGGGCTTCCTTCGAAATTCTCGATGAAGTTGCAATTGATCTGCGGCCGCGGCCCGCGGGGGTCACATGTCAGAGAGAAGCCTGTGATTAACAGGGCCCCCGCCCCGCCCGGGCCCCCTCCAGCGAGCCACGTACACGCCACCGCTCTCCGCACCCCCGAGCTCGAGCCGCCCGCTACACGCCCTAGGCCTCACCCGCCCCCGCGCTGCACGCCCCGCGGCCGGCCCCGCTCCACCATGGCCAGCGGCCGGCGCGGCGCCGCCATCGGCGCCGGCCATGGCCACCGCGCCGCTAGCGCTGTAGCACGGCACGGCGTAGCGCTAGCACGGCGGCCTCTGATCATGATCATGATCATGAGCGCGTGCGTACAGACGCGCGCTCAGCTACAGGCGATCGCGCGAGGGGCTGGCACCTTCAGCAAGAGCTCGAGCAAGCAAGCTATATAGCTAAGCGCCCGTCGTCGTCGCGCGCCGTCAAGCTTTAAGGTCCGTACGCACATGCGCCGCGCGCGCGCGAGCCTGCGGTAAGGCCGTATGAAGAATGAAATCTCACTTCATTAAGCGCCGACGCTGACTTGAAGTCGGTCTGTAGACCCATGAGCATCGTTCAAGCTCACGAAGCCGAGCAGAGGCGTCGATCTCAGCACTGCGGCACCCCGAAGCTCAGCCGCCGCAAATTCCTGTAGCCCTCTTTGAAGGCCGCGGCCTGGCCGCAGCCTGGCACCGCTGCTCAGTGCCCACCGCCCGCTGTCGTTGCCGCTGTTCAACCAGATTCAAGTGCCCGCCGCCTCTTCGCAGCCTCGCAACCGACGTCCTCCGATCCGATCATTTAGCTGCGGCGCCGGCGCCAGATCTTCAGCGATGGATGGCGCTGTGCAGGAGACGTCGCCACCGACGGCAGTTCGCATGGCCACTGGTTCACTGACAACTGAATTGGCTGCTGGCCATGGCGATTCTCCAGAAGAGGGCCCTAGGCCTGGCGAGTCTTTAAAGGAGTGGATAATCCGTAGATGCCGAGAGCTTAAAGAGATAAAGAACGAGCCGGTCCCTTGGGACAAGGTTCGCTTCCGTGAACATGCCCTTCCACTTCGCCTCAACATGCAGACCACCCGCAGGAGCGCGTGGACTACCTGAAGGAAATCTATTGGAAGTTCGTGGCGGAGGTGAGCGACTGAGGTTCCGTTCGCATGACTGCCCACGGGTATTAACATTTCTCGCTTGCGCAGAGTTTGAGGCGTATACGAGCGGAGGGCTGGAAGAACGCAAAAGCCGCCGCCGTGCACTTGGATTCTCTCATCGGCGTTCGGAGCTTCCTTTCCGCCGCGGGCCATTGCTTTGCTGGTTCCCTCGCCACTAGTCCCGTGAAAGAGAAGAAAAACTAGCCGCAGTACCATCTCGGCGGCCGCACACGCTGTCTCCTCTTGCCGCGGCGGCGCGGGCGGCGCTGGAGGAGGGGGCGCGGCGGGCGGCGGCGGCGCGGGGCGAGCGCGGGGCGGCGCTGGCGGAGGGCCTGCGGCGGCAGGTGGAGGAGCGCCGGGCGCGCCTCGCGGCGGAGCGGGCGGCGGAGGCGGTGGAGCACGAGTCGCCCCGCGCCCGCCGCTCCCTCCTCCAGTGCTGCCGCTGCTCCCGCTGCCTCCCCGCCGGCCGCTTCTCCGCCAACCCCTACCGCATGCCCCACCCCGTCTCCGCCGCCGCCGCCGCTGAGCCGCCGGCGCCCGGAGGCGGCGGCCCGGGCCGCGGCCGGGGCGGGCGCTGTGTACAGAGGGCGGCGGGGCGGGGCGGCATCCCTCGCCCCCGCCGCAGCCGAACTTCGGAAGCGTCGCGTTGATTGAATTCTAGCTTGTGCCGATCACCCCCCACCCCTGCCGACACTCACGAACGATCCCGGGGGTGGGAGCTGCAGCTTCCGAATGCAAGCCCTACTGAACACGACAGCCCCGGGCGCCGAGCTATATAGCTAGGTGGATTACAAGGTGGCCGAGGTCTAAATCATGAAATTATTGACTGACGCGTACGGGCAGTAGTCAGCAGCACTCGGCAGGTAGGAGGGAAAGGGAGATGCATATGTCGGTTCACGGCCAGCCGCGGGCTTCCTTCGAAATTCTCGATGACGTAGCAATTGATCTGCGGCCGTGCTACGTGGGGGGTCAAATGTCAGATAGAGGCCTGTGATTGCCCCTCGAGCTCGCTAGGTCTTTTCGGTCTTCCAACTCCGACGTGACTCGCCCCCGCTCCCCGTGTACGAGGTCCGACGGTCTAAATCATCGAATAAATGAGACGGGTGGCAGTTCAGCGGCTAGCTGTCGGCCGAGCGGGGGACTCGATCAGGCCATGGCCAATGCACACTCAGCCGGCCGCGGGGCAGCGAACGGAAGGCCTAGGCAGGATCCTAGGAGGGGAAGGGGGAGACCGGTCCAGGTCCAGGCGCGGGCTTCCTTCCCTTCTCGATGAAGTTGCAATTGATCTGCGGCCGTGGATGGTCACATGTCAGAGAGCCCGAGAGAGGCCTGTGATTGACAGGGCCCCCGCCCCCTCCAGCGAGCCACGCCACCGCTATCCGCACCCCGAGCTCGAGCCGCCCGCTGCGCGCCCACTCCCGCCTGCTGCACGCCCCCGCTCCACCAGCGGCCCGGCGGGCCGCGCCGCCATCGGCCATGGCCACCGCGCCGCTGTAGCACGGCACGGCGTCGCACCCCCTGATCATATGCATGAGCGCGTGCGTACAGACGCGCGCTCAGCTACAGGCGAGGGGCTGGCACCTCAAGCAAGAGCTCGAGCAAGCAAGCTAAGCGCCCGTCGTCGTCGCCGTCAAGGTCCGTACGTGCATGCGCCGCGCGCGAGCCTGCGGGAACGCGCCTCGGGTGAGCGGGCGCGGCTGCACGAAGGCCGTATGAAGAATGAAATCTCACTGCATTAAGCGTCGACGCTGACCTGTAGTCGGTCTGTAGACCCATATGCATGCGCATCGTTCGTGCTGTGTGTAGGCGAGCCCCGCAAGGTCGCCGTCCTTGCAGGCCCTCCTTACGTTCTCCTCCGTGCATACTCTGGAGAGCATGGGCGCGCGCAGGGCGCGAATTCGAATTCGAATGGGCGCGCGCAGGGCGCGCGAGATGGGCCGCGCACAGCTCGAGCGAGGGTATACACAAGCGATAGGGGGAAGCTCACGAAGCCGAGCAGAGGCGTCGATCTCAGCACCCCTAGAAGCTCAGCCGCCGCAAATTCCTGTAGCCCTCTTTGAAGGCCGCTGCCGGGCGCCGCTGCTCAATGCCCGCGCGCTGCCCGCTGTCGTTGCCGCTGTTCAAGCCAGATTGAAGTGCATGCCGCCTCTTCGCAGCCTTGCAACCGATCCGATCGGATCATCTGGCTGCGGCGCCAGATCTGCAGCCATGGATGGCGCTGTGCAGGAGACTTCACCACCGGCGGCAGTTCGCATGGCCACTGGTTCACTGTCTTCGACAACTGAATTGGCTGCTGGCGGTTCTCCAGAAGAGGGCCCTAGGCCTGGCGAGTCTTTAAGGGAGTGGATAATCCGTAGATGCCGAGAGCTTGACGAGATATGGAACGAGCCGGTGCCTTGGGACGAGGTTCGCTTCAGAGCTTTCACGTTCTTCGCTTCGCCTCAACATGCAGACCACGCGCAGGAGCGCGAGAACTACCTGAAGGAAATCTATGGGAAGTTCTTGGCGGAGGTGAGCGACTGAGGTTCCGTTCGCATGGCTGCCCACGGGTATTAACATTCCTCGCTTGCGCAGAGTTCGAGGCGTATACGCGCGGAGTGCTGGAAGAACGCAAAAGCCGCCGCCGTGCACTTGGATTCTCTCATCGGCGTTCGGAGCTTCCTTTCCGCCGCGGGCCATTGCTTTGCTGGCACCCTCGCCACTAGTTCCGTGAAAGAGAAGAAAAACTAGCCGCAGTACCATCTCGGCGGCCGCACACGCTGTCTCCTCTTGCCGCGGCGGCGCGGGCGGCGCTGGAGGAGGGCCCGGGGGCGCGGCGGGCGGCGGCGGCGCGGGGCGAGCGCGGGGCGGCGCTGGCGGAGGGCCTGCGGCGGCAGGTGGAGGAGCGCCGGGCGCGCCTCGCGGCGGAGCGGGCGGTGGAGGCGGTGGGGCACGAGTCGCCCCGCGCCCGCCGCTCCCTCCTCCAGTGCTGCCGCTGCTCCCGCTGCCTCCCCGCCGGCCGCTTCTCCACCAACCCCTACCGCATGCCCCACCCCGTCTCCGCCGCCGCCGCCGCCCGCCGCTGAGCCGCCGGCGCGCGGAGGCGGCGGCCCGGGCCGCGGCCGGGGCGGGCGCTGTGTACAGAGGGCGGCGGGCCGGGGCGGCCCCCCCCGCCCCGCCCCCGCCGCAGCCGAAGTGTCGCGTTGTTTGAATTCGACAGCCTGTGCCGATGACCCCGCGCCCTGGCCGACTCTCGCGAGGCTTCCCGGGGGTGGGGCTGCCGAATGCACTCTCTAGTGATAAAGGGTACTTGCCCTCCGCGCCGGCAATGGGTCGAATTCTTTCTCGGTGTATAGATTGATTGGTATAGTCAGAAACTACTACTAGGCTAGGCTATGACATCTCCTCGTTCGCTTTTTCACAGCAACTTTTCCGGTTGAATTCGGCAGCCGTGCGCTACTAAGTCTTCGACTCACCCCCGTCGGGCGCCGCCCGCTCATGATGTGCAAGGTGGCCGCGAGGTCTAAATCATGAAACTAATGACTGACGGGCAGTAGTTCGGCTGCTAGCTGTACGGTTCAGTCAGCAGCACTCGGCAGGCAGGAGGGAAAGGGAGATGTCGGTTCACGGCCAGCCGCGGGCTTCCTTCGAAATTCTCGATGAAGTTGCAATTGATCTGCGGCCGCGGCCCGCGGGGGTCACATGTCAGAGAGAAGCCTGTGATTAACAGGGCCCCCGCCCCGCCCGGGCCCCCTCCAGCGAGCCACGTACACGCCACCGCTCTCCGCACCCCCGAGCTCGAGCCGCCCGCTACACGCCCTATAGGCCTCACCCGCCCCCGCGCTGCACGCCCCGCGGCCGGCCCCGCTCCACCATGGCCAGCGGCCGGCGCGGCGCCGCCATCGGCGCCGGCCATGGCCACCGCGCCGCTAGCGCTGTAGCACGGCACGGCGTAGCGCTAGCACGGCGGCCTCTGATCATGATCATGATCATGAGCGCGTGCGTACAGACGCGCGCTCAGCTACAGGCGATCGCGCGAGGGGCTGGCACCTTCAGCAAGAGCTCGAGCAAGCAAGCTATATAGCTAAGCGCCCGTCGTCGTCGCGCGCCGTCAAGCTTTAAGGTCCGTACGCACATGCGCCGCGCGCGCGCGAGCCTGCGGTAAGGCCGTATGAAGAATGAAATCTCACTTCATTAAGCGCCGACGCTGACTTGAAGTCGGTCTGTAGACCCATGAGCATCGTTCAAGCTCACGAAGCCGAGCAGAGGCGTCGATCTCAGCACTGCGGCACCCCGAAGCTCAGCCGCCGCAAATTCCTGTAGCCCTCTTTGAAGGCCGCGGCCTGGCCGCAGCCTGGCACCGCTGCTCAGTGCCCACCGCCCGCTGTCGTTGCCGCTGTTCAACCAGATTCAAGTGCCCGCCGCCTCTTCGCAGCCTCGCAACCGACGTCCTCCGATCCGATCATTTAGCTGCGGCGCCGGCGCCAGATCTTCAGCGATGGATGGCGCTGTGCAGGAGACGTCGCCGCCGACGGCAGTTCGCATGGCCACTGGTTCACTGACAACTGAATTGGCTGCTGGCCATGGCGATTCTCCAGAAGAGGGCCCTAGGCCTGGCGAGTCTTTAAAGGAGTGGATAATCCGTAGATGCCGAGAGCTTAAAGAGATAAAGAACGAGCCGGTCCCTTGGGACAAGGTTCGCTTCCGTGAACATGCCCTTCCACTTCGCCTCAACATGCAGACCACCCGCAGGAGCGCGTGGACTACCTGAAGGAAATCTATTGGAAGTTCGTGGCGGAGGTGAGCGACTGAGGTTCCGTTCGCATGACTGCCCACGGGTATTAACATTTCTCGCTTGCGCAGAGTTTGAGGCGTATACGAGCGGAGGGCTGGAAGAACGCAAAAGCCGCCGCCGTGCACTTGGATTCTCTCATCGGCGTTCGGAGCTTCCTTTCCGCCGCGGGCCATTGCTTTGCTGGTTCCCTCGCCACTAGTCCCGTGAAAGAGAAGAAAAACTAGCCGCAGTACCATCTCGGCGGCCGCACACGCTGTCTCCTCTTGCCGCGGCGGCGCGGGCGGCGCTGGAGGAGGGGCGCGGCGGGCGGCGGCGGCGCGGGGCGAGCGCGGGCGGCGCTGGCGGAGGGCCTGCGGCGGCAGGTGGAGGAGCGCCGGGCGCGCCTCGCGGCGGAGCGGGCGGCGGAGGCGGTGGAGCACGAGTCGCCCCGCGCCCGCCGCTCCCTCCTCCAGTGCTGCCGCTGCTCCCGCTGCCTCCCCGCCGGCCGCTTCTCCGCCAACCCTACCGCATGCCCCACCCCGTCTCCGCCGCCGCCGCCGCTGAGCCGCCGGCGCCCGGAGGCGGCGGCCCGGGCCGCGGCCGGGGCGGGCGCTGTGTACAGAGGGCGGCGGGGCGGGGCGGCATCCCTCGCCCCGCCGCAGCCGAACTTCGGAAGCGTCGCGTTGATTGAATTCTAGCTTGTGCCGATCACCCCCCACCCCTGCCGACACTCACGAACGATCCCGGGGGTGGGAGCTGCAGCTTCCGAATGCAAGCCCTACTGAACACGACAGCCCCGGGCGCCGAGCTATATAGCTAGGTGGATTACAAGGTGGCCGAGGTCTAAATCATGAAATTATTGACTGACGCGTACGGGCAGTAGTCAGCAGCACTCGGCAGGTAGGAGGGAAAGGGAGATGCATATGTCGGTTCACGGCCAGCCGCGGGCTTCCTTCGAAATTCTCGATGACGTAGCAATTGATCTGCGGCCGTGCTACGTGGGGGTCAAATGTCAGATAGAGGCCTGTGATTGCCCCTCGAGCTCGCTAGGTCTTTTCGGTCTTCCAACTCCGACGTGACTCGCCCCCGCTCCCCGTGTACGAGGTCCGACGGTCTAAATCATCGAATAAATGAGACGGGTGGCAGTTCAGCGGCTAGCTGTCGGCCGAGCGGGGGACTCGATCAGGCCATGGCCAATGCACACTCAGCCGGCCGCGGGGCAGCGAACGGAAGGCCTAGGCAGGATCCTAGGAGGGGAAGGGGGAGACCGGTCCAGGTCCAGGCGCGGGCTTCCTTCCCTTCTCGATGAAGTTGCAATTGATCTGCGGCCGTGGATGGTCACATGTCAGAGAGCCCGAGAGAGGCCTGTGATTGACAGGGCCCCCGCCCCCTCCAGCGAGCCACGCCACCGCTATCCGCACCCCCGAGCTCGAGCCGCCCGCTGCGCGCCCACTCCCGCCTGCTGCACGCCCCCGCTCCACCAGCGGCCCGGCGGGCCGCGCCGCCATCGGCCATGGCCACCGCGCCGCTGTAGCACGGCACGGCGTCGCACCCCCTGATCATATGCATGAGCGCGTGCGTACAGACGCGCGCTCAGCTACAGGCGAGGGGCTGGCACCTCAAGCAAGAGCTCGAGCAAGCAAGCTAAGCGCCCGTCGTCGTCGCCGTCAAGGTCCGTACGTGCATGCGCCGCGCGCGAGCCTGCGGGAACGCGCCTCGGGTGAGCGGGCGCGGCTGCACGAAGGCCGTATGAAGAATGAAATCTCACTGCATTAAGCGTCGACGCTGACTTGTAATCGGTCTGTAGACCCATATGCATGCGCATCGTTCGTGCTGTGTGTAGGCGAGCCCCGCAAGGTCGCCGTCCTTGCAGGCCCTCCTTACGTTCTCCTCCGTGCATACTCTGGAGAGCATGGGCGCGCGCAGGGCGCGAATTCGAATTCGAATGGGCGCGCGCAGGGCGCGCGAGATGGGCCGCGCACAGCTCGAGCGAGGGTATACACAAGCGATAGGGGGAAGCTCACGAAGCCGAGCAGAGGCGTCGATCTCAGCACCCCTAGAAGCTCAGCCGCCGCAAATTCCTGTAGCCCTCTTTGAAGGCCGCTGCCGGGCGCCGCTGCTCAATGCCCGCGCGCTGCCCGCTGTCGTTGCCGCTGTTCAAGCCAGATTGAAGTGCCCGCCGCCTCTTCGCAGCCTTGCAACCGATCCGATCGGATCATCTGGCTGCGGCGCCAGATCTGCAGCCATGGATGGCGCTGTGCAGGAGACTTCACCACCGGCGGCAGTTCGCATGGCCACTGGTTCACTGTCTTCGACAACTGAATTGGCTGCTGGCGGTTCTCCAGAAGAGGGCCCTAGGCCTGGCGAGTCTTTAAAGGAGTGGATAATCCGTAGATGCCGAGAGCTTGACGTGATATGGAACGAGCCGGTGCCTTGGGACGAGGTTCGCTTCAGAGCTTTCACGTTCTTCGCTTCGCCTCAACATGCAGACCACGCGCAGGAGCGCGAGAACTACCTGAAGGAAATCTATGGGAAGTTCTTGGCGGAGGTGAGCGACTGAGGTTCCGTTCGCATGGCTGCCCAGGGGTATTAACATTCCTCGCTTGCGCAGAGTTCGAGGCGTATACGCGCGGAGTGCTGGAAGAACGCAAAAGCCGTCGCCGTGCACTTGGATTCTCTCATCGGCGTTCGGAGCTTCCTTTCCGCCGCGGGCCATTGCTTTGCTGGCACCCTCGCCACTAGTCCCGTGAAAGAGAAGAAAAACTAGCCGCAGTACCATCTCGACGGCCGCACACGTTGTCTCCTCTTGCCGCGGCGGCGCGGGCGGCGCTGGAGGAGGGCCCGGGGGCGCGGCGGGCGGCGGCGGCGCGGGGCGAGCGCGGGGCGGCGCTGGCGGAGGGCCTGCGGCGGCAGGTGGAGGAGCGGCGGGCGCGCCTCGCGGCGGAGCGGGCGGTGGAGGCGGTGGGGCACGAGTCGCCGCGCGCCCGCCGCTCGCTCCTCCAGTGCTGCCGCTGCTCCCGCTGCCTCCCCGCCGGCCGCTTCTCCACCAACCCCTACCGCATGCCCCACCCCGTCTCCGCCGCCGCCGCCGCCGCCGCCCGCCGCTGAGCCGCCGGCGCCCGGAGGCGGCGGCCCGGGCCGCGGCCGGGGCGGGCGCTGTGTACAGAGGGCGGCGGGGCGGCCCCCCCGCCCACGACCCCGCCGCAGCCAAACTTCGGAAGCGTCGCGTTGTTTGAATTAGATAGCTTGTGCCGATGACCCCGCGCCGCGGCGCCCCGGCCGACTCTCGCGGGCGTGGCCGCAGGCGAGGCTGCTGCATGCAGCCTCTGAAGGGCTCTCAAGCTTGCCCCTCCCCCTGCATGGCCCTCCTCCGAATCCCTCAGGCCCCCCCATAGGGCCCCTCGAGGTCCTTCCTCCGCCCTCTTCTCTCCCCTTCAATTGTTTCTCCCCTCTCACTTTTCTCCAGCTCGAGCTTCTCTAAATCTCCTCGAGCTCCGGATCCAGCTTTAATATTAATTTTGCGTCTAGATCATCGGATCTCCGTCCGTTCACAGCAAGCAGCCACGATGTCGTTCGCGCCAAGCAAGGAGGAGCAGCAGCGTGCCGTGTGCCCAATCTCAAGATTTCGCGCTCGTCCGGGGCGCGAAAATTGCGCCGGCCGACCGCTGACGATTGTTTCTCCCGCAGGCGCTGGACGCGCAGGCCGAGGGCCGCGGCATCACCACCATGGAGGGCGCGAAGGGCGCGCCCGCGCCCCGCCCCGCCCGCGCGCGGGCCCGCCGCCGCGAAATCGGATCGAATCGGTGGCGCGCAGGGAGCATGGGGAACCGGGAGCCGGGGGACGTGTCGGAGGGCGCGGGGCGCATGGCGAACAGCGACGCGGCGCGCGCGGCGCGCCGCGCCGACGACGAAGTGCCCCACACCGCCACCGGCGCCACCCAGATCCTCCGTGCGCCCCGCCCCGTCCCGCGGCGCTCTAAATCAAGATCTAGATGGCGATGAAAATCTAAACCTACAGCTTCACGCTCGCCTTCCGATTCGCTGACCGTCGGACCGCGGGCGGGCGCGGGGGCGGGCAGCGGGGGCGGCTTCGAGCAACCTGGAGCACCAGCTGCAGGGCTCCCCGCGCCTCCCCCACGGCCGCGGCTACCACCGCCCCGCCTGAGGCCCCGGCCCCTGCGGGCGGCGAGAGGCGCTTGCATCCGCAACGCAAAATCAGTCCAGAACGCCGACAATCGCCGCTGAATGACAGTGAACTCGGAATATGCAAGTTGCAATTGCCGAAGACTGACCGAAGCTCAAACGGGGAGCACGAGCGCTGTGAGCGGGCGGGTCGTCCGGCGGTCAGCCTCGAGGCGAATACCTGAGGCGCGAGGCCTCGCGCCGCCGCTCCGCGGCCGTCTAGGTCCGGGCCGGGGCTTGAGGTTCGTCGTCTAGCCTCTGCATGCGCGGCCGCCGCCGGTTGTCTGCTCGAACGGGCTGCGCGTGCGCATTGTCATGATCAGCACGTCGACGTCGACACAAAGGCTGTGGGGCGCGGGGCGAGGGCCTCGCACCATCGTGAATTGCATGCACGCCTAGAGCTACTGATCATGAGGGCGGCCGCGGCGCCGCGCGTGGCCGGTCAGGCCTAGGCCTAGGATCCGGCCTAGTAGCGCACAGCAGCTTCATTCCGCGCCCGCTTCTTCTCCTTCACGAGGGCCCTCGCCAGATCCACCGCCTGCCGCCGCCCGGCCCCGCGGCGCGGCCGTGAGCTCGAGCGGTGCGCGGGATCCGGAGCTCGAGGAGCACGCGTGCCGGCGGCCCACCTCGGCGATGCGCGCGAGCTGCATTCGCTCAGACTCCGCCTTCGCCTGCGCCTGCGAGCGCGTGAGCGGCGCTGCAAGGTCCTCCGCACTCTCCGCACGGACCTGTGCCTGCCTTCGTTTCGAATCTGCCGCCACGCGATCAGCACGTGAGAGCGGTGCGTGAGCGTTCCGAAGAGGCTGAATGGCACGAGCGCAGCTAGACCGCAAACTGCAAGCGCTCCGCCGCGTCCGCTCGCAGCTCGCGCGGCTTGGCTTGCGAGGCGCTTTTCGTCAGCGTCCTGTTGCTCGCGCTCGACGAGCGCAGCGCACCTTTGCCGCCTCCAGCGTGATTTCATCGTCCTCCGCGCTCAGCCATTGCTTCGTCGCTCTACCCCGCTGGCGTCGGTCCGACGGTCCCCGGTTGATACGAACCAGAGGGCGCGCTGGCGGCGCTGTCTCGCGCGAGTTGATCGCTGCACAGCTGATATCGGTTTCACCGTCAGGCTCGCGCCGCGCGCCTGAGCGAGTTTGACGTATACGGTTGTCCGTGGTACCGGTTGGGCTGACTAGACAATCGTGATCGCAGCCATCGCTGCCGATATCAGTACGGCCGCCAGCTCCAGCGCTGGTGACGAGTTGCAGGTGCATGTCTCTGCTTCCGCGTATCTCCCTCCTTCTCATCGCCCTCTCATCCTTCTCCGCGGAGGGACTCGCAGGCGCACGAGGCAGCGTGCCAACGGCCGTGCCCAAACGCCGCGCTCGGCTGCGCTGCCCGCCTGGCCCGCTCGGAGCTTGAGGAGCACCTCGGTGAGTTACCGCTCTTTCTCCTGGACTCCATCAATTTCCCACTGATGAGCATATTTAGATCTCCCGACCTGCAGACTCGTGCCTGCGGGCCCTAGTCGCGCGCCTCATGCTCGAGAATGATGAGCTCTCACGCGAGAGGGACGAGCTCGCCCGCGAGAAGAGTGCGCCGCGCCGGCCCGCCCGCCTCTGCGCCCACTGACCGGCCACGGCGCTCAGACCTGTCGGAGCAGCTCGAGGCGATGCGGCGCCCCGCAGCGGAAGACGAGAGCTCCGCAGCCGTAGCCGGCGAGCTGCGGGTGGCGCCGGGGCAGAGCATCATGGCCGCTGTTGAGCGGGCGCTGCCGGGGCAGACCATCCGCCTCGCGCCCGGCGTGTGCGCCCAGCGTACTTCATTCACCTTCGTTCGCTCACGTACTGCGGCAGGTACAACGAGCAGGTTGTGCTGGACAAGGAGGTGCACATAATCGGCCCGCGGGGGGCCGTGCTCGACTCGCAGCGGAGCCCGACGCTGCGTCTCACGGGCCCCGCGGCGCCGAGCGTGCGGGGGATCACGATCCGGTGCAGGGGCCTGGGCCCGCTGCGGATCAGGTGCGAGGGCCACGACGACGTCACGATCGACTGCTTCTCGAAGTACGCGGTGTGGATCGAGGGCGGGAGCCGGGCCCTCGTCGAGGGCTGCGACATCTCCAGCGGCGACGGCGTCGCAGTCTGCGGCCAGGGCACCGCCCCGACCCTGCGCGGTGCGCGCCCCGCCGCCCCTCCTCCTCCCCGCCCCCCCCCCCCCCCCCTCCCGCTCCTCCTCCTCCCCCCCCCCCCCCCCCCCCCCCGATCGCGCGGCGCGCAGGGAACGCGGTGCACGACTGCGGCGAGGCGGTCTTCCTCTTCGGCGACGCGGCGCGCGGCGTCGTCGAGGGCAACGACGTGCGCGGGAGCGCTGCGGCGAGCTTCGCCATCGACGGCGGGGCGGACCCCGTCGTGCGGGGCAACCGGTGCGGGCGCCCCCGGCCCCGCCCCGCCCGCCGCACGCGCACTCCTCCGGCGCATGGACGCCGCCCCGGCCCCCGCAGGGTCCGGGGCCACCGGGGCGGGGTGCACGTCTCCGCGACCGGCCGGGGGACCGTCGAGGGCAACGCCTTCGAGCGCATCGCCCTCGCCTCCTACGCCCCCGGCGGCGGCGTGCTCATCGAGGAGGGCGGCGCCGCCGTCGTGCGGGGCAACACCTCCCGAGCGTGAGCGGGGGCCCCGAGGCGGCCCGCCCCCGCCGCCCGTGTGAAGAGCCTTAATATTAATACAGCCAGAAGTTTGTGAATATATAGGCCTTGTTGAAGATCAGAGCCTGGGAGAGACGCTGAGGTATGCACGGGAGTTAAAAACGTTGGTGACGCCAGCTAGGGATCAAATTCGTGCCACGGTGGTCATGATCGGAGATACTTTGACAGATCGTGAGTCGACGTCGGGACGTAACGTCCACGCTGTACATGTACTGCCAGCATGCGCGGTCACTGCCAGCTGCTGCGGGCCGCCGGGCCGAGTCGTGCACTGCCAGTGTTATTTTATTCGAATTCAAGCCTTGATAATGACTTGCCGAGCTCGGCCAAGCCCGGCGCTCACTGGGCTCAGCGGCTATAGCTGCAGACACTTTAACTCATGAATAGCTATGATAGGCATAGGTCGATTTACGGTGAAGGAATACTATGATAGTATGCTATGATACGTAGTATGACACGTATTCTGTGATACGGCTCTCTGTAACACTGACCGTCGGACAGCTGCTGATCAGATCAAATTTGCATCAGCTACGCAGATTTCGGGGGGCGGGGTGTGTGTGATATCGATAAAGATATGAAAGGGAAGCAAGGAACATGAACTCAGAGCGAAAGAGACATCGAATTCGAAAGACGTACAACACTGCGACATCCTGCTGATCGACTGTACTGATCACGATGCTCACAGATGAACAACTCGCAGACCTAGCTATAGCCTAGTATACGATCATGGTTTGATCACTAACACATCACACGCGAGTACAATTCCCAGCCCTAGAAATTGAGAAAAAGAAATAGAGCATGTAAAGACAGCGCAAGTATTTACTGAATTAGTAGTGGTAAGATAGCTACAGTAAAATTGGGCTGGAAATCCACTGGTCACGCGTGTGCATTCGCTGGTCACGAGACGTTCCGGAGCGAGCGGCCCTGCGGCCGGCGGAACGCGACTGCGCGCCGAAGCAAAAGAAGGAGAAATGCTGAGGAGGGAGCGAGCTCGAGGAGCCGGAGGCCGGCCAGGGGCGGGGGCGGCGCCGCCCACCGCGCCCCAGCGAGGGCGGGTCCTAGGCCGTCCCCGCCCCGGGGCCCTGGCCCCGGGCCCCCCTCAGAAGGCCTGGACGACGGTGACCGCCTCCGCCGCCTCCGTCCTCACCCGCCCCTCGAGCTCCTGCCGCCCCCGCCCCTCAGCCGGGGCGGGGCGGGGCGGGGGGGCGGGGCGGGCCTTGGCGTCGTCGAGGAGGAGGCTCTCCTTGGAGGGGGCCTTGCGGTGGGAGGCCTCGAGGAGGAAGCTCGAGGAGGCGACGCTGAGCTTGGAGCGCGGCGGCCCGAAGGCCGGCCGCCCGTCGAACGTCACCTCGTGCCGCCTCCCCTCCACCATCGCGTACCCCAGCTGCCCCCCCGTCAGCCGGGGGGGGGGGAATGGCAGGGGGGGGACGGGGCGGACGCGGGGGAAGACGTAGTCGTTGCCGTCGGGCCCGTGGATCTGTACCCCCGTGAAGAGGGCGTAGTTGCAGGCCCGGTCCTGCGCATGCGCCCCGGCCCCGGGCTCGGCGGGGGCGGGGGTGGGGGAGGGCCGGGGCCGGGGCGGACGCGGGTGGTGAGCTCGATGAGGCGCGCCATGCGCTCGGAGAGCTCCTCGCACGCCGCCGACGTGATCGCCTCCAACGAGGGCGTCCCGCCCTGCGACGAGGGTGAGGCCTCGCTGGGCGGGGCGGGGCGGGGGGGGCGGACGGGGTGGGTCGGGGGCAGGCGGGCGCGGACGGCGCGGCAGACGAGGCCGGCCTCGACGTCGTCCGCGTCGAGGTCCTCCACCCGGGCCCCGGCCCCGCCCGGCGCCCCGGGCCCGGCCTTGTACGTGTCCTGCACCGCCAGCAGCGCCCCGCACGCGCTCGACGGCTGCCGGCGGGGCCTCAGGGGCGGGGGCGGGGGACGGGGGCCGGGGGCACCTCGGGGCGGCCGGGGCGGGTGCAGACGCCGACCTCGCCGGCCTCGCCGATGGCGACGTGCGTGAAGCCGTAGAAGACGTACCGCTCCGTCCCGTCCCGCTGCCGGGAGGCCTCAGGGGGGTGCCCCGCGGGCCGGGGCGGGGGGATCGGAGGGGCGGACGACGGGGGCGTGGGACTGGGCGGCCACGAGGCCCGTCTTGCCGATGTTGAGGATGCCCGCCAGCGACGACATGTTGAACTGCGCGGGGTGAGGGGAGGGGTGGGGTACGGGGTCGGGAGGGGGGCCCGCACGGCGCCAAGCGTGCTGCGAGTCGCCCACTGCTTTTGTATGTCCTGGTAGAAGGGCTGGCAGATCTGGGAGGGTAGGCGTCGGGAGGGGCGCGGGGGGCGGGTCCCGGGGCCGGGGCCGGCACCTCGTCGCGGCAGAGGCAGATGCACGGGATGGCGTTCTGCGGGGGGTCAGTGGGGGCGGGCCGGGCGGGGGCACGGGCGCCGGGGGGTCGCGGTCGCACGGCGGGGCTGAAGCCGAGGGAGGCGAGCTTGGAGCCCGTGTTGCGCACGAAGTCCCGGCCGAGGACGGCCCCGGGGTAGACGTCGTTGATGCGCGCCTGGAAGTCGGGGTACTTCTTGCTGCGAGGGGCGGGAGGGGGGGGGGGTCAGGCCGGGGCCGGCACGTGCGCGTGCGCTGGCGCGGCGGTGGCGGTCGCGGGGGCGGGGCGGGCGGGGGCCGCACAGGAGGACCTGGAGGAGGCTGCGGGAGGAGAGGACGGCCTCCGGCGCCACCTCCCCGAGCTTCGGCGCCCGCCGCGCGGCTCCCGCGGCCGGCGCAGGCGCAGGGGCCCCACGGGCTGCCCCGCCCCGCTCCTGCTGCCGCCGCCGCTCCCGCCGGCTGCGCGAGGGGCCCGCCGTGAGGAAAATTCCCAATTATTGAGGGCGATGCGCGCGGCCGCGAGGCCTCTCCCGCCGAATCCGTACTTTAGGCACGCGCGCGCACGCGTGCGTCTAGATGCAGGCGCGCGGCGGCGCCGGCGCCGGGCGGCTCGGCACGGGCGGCGCGGGCGCCGTTCATTGTAATTATGTGGGCGCGCGTGCACGCGGCGCGGGGCGCGGGGCGCACCGGGAGGTCGGCGCGGGGCCTGCGGCACGAGGTGGCGGAGCCCATGGCTACCGGAGGTAACGGGGAGGTCCTGGGGCAGCCTGCGGCCGCCGGGAGCGATGCGGGGCGCGTTCGCCCGCCGTCGGAGTCGGGTCGCCGGAGCACGTGCCGGCCCGGCTGCTTCGCGTCTCGGCTCCTGAGCAGCGGTGGTCCTCCGCTGGTGCGCGTGCGGCTGGAGTCCGGCGGCGGCGGCGGCGGCGGCGGCGGCGGCGTGCGACGGCGACGAGCGGGTGGGCGTTTGCTGCTGCTGGTGGAACGGGCGTTCTGCGCATACCTCGTATAACCGCGGTTAGCGCGGCGAAAGCGTTAAGTTCGTGTGCTTGGGGGTAAGCGCCTGGTAAGGTCGCCCTCCTAATCATGGATTCGTACCGCTCGTATGAAACGCGGTCGCTACGGCGACGGCGTGCACGTGGTAAATTTCGCGGAGGTAAGTTTGTGTCGCTCTGCGCGCTGGATCGGCGTGCGCAGCAGCGCACTGAGCGCAGCGCTAGCGGCGCAGCCGCGCGCCGCGTTGGGCGGCTTGCGCTCAGCGGCTCGCGATCGCCGCGAACGCGTCGCAGACGCGGTACACATATACATGCGCGGCTGTTACCGGGTAGCAGAAGTCAGCAGGCTCGCAGCGACAATCCGTATCCAGTTCGCGCGTGTCAACGCACAGCGTGACTTTCCACGCCGTAACGGCCTCCGAGGGGCCGCCCGCAGCTAGCACTCGCCCAGCTTGGCCTGCGTGGCGCTCTCCGTCAGCGTCCTCTTGCTCCGCTCGAAGAGCGCATGAGCAGCCCTGAACGCACAGAGTGACTTTCAGCGGCCTCCGATCCGAGGCTCCGCCCGCAGCTCGCGCAGCTTCAAGGCTTGGCCTGCGCGGCTCCGTCAGCGTCCTCTTGCTCGCGCTCGAAGAGCGCAGCCCACCTTCGCCACCTATAGCTACGTATACAGAGCCATCTCATGATCCGATGATCATTGTCCCGGCGTCCTTCGTCGCTCGGCCATTGCTTAATTGCTCTACCCCGCCGGCGTCGGCCCGGGGGCCCCTTCCGTCGTCCGCCGCTGGATCGCGCGAGGTCGTTTAACGAAGTTCTACTACAGCTTGCCGAGTTGTTGAGTCGCTGAGTGGTTGACGCCGAAGTCTTGGCCTAGCCTCAGCGCTGGAAGTCTTGGCCGATCACTGCAGCATCACGACCGCCAGCGCTTGTAATGGTTGGATATAGGTAGGAGAATACCTGTTACAGCGCGCGGCATGGCGGAAAGCTCGAACGCGCATGCTGGCGACGAACAGGGCGGGTGGCCATCGGAGATCTTCGAGCCCGGCGAGGAGGCGAAGGCGGAAGGGCTCGAGCTCACCTGCGCCGTCTGCTGCCTCGTCATGCGCGAGCCGGTGCGCCCGCGCCTGCGCCCTTAAGCTTCCGAGCTTTCTCGCCGCGGCACCGCTGCAGCTGCGGCTCACACGCGCGTGCTCAGACGCTGCTGGGGTGCTCGAACGACCACGCGCTGTGCCGGACGTGCGCGGAGCGGCTGGCGCGGGAGGCGGGACACCCTTTCGAGCACGAGGACATGAGCTCGAGGGCGCAGCTCAAGTGCCCCATCGACCGCGAGGTCGTCGACCGCGAGCGCTTCCGGTCCGCCCCGTTCGTCAGCCGCCGCGTCAACGAGCTGCGAGTGCAGTGCGCGCCTTGTTTGCTTGGTGTGGGTCATGATCGGTGCTGATGCCACCCGCGCAGCTGCCGGTTCCAGGGGCGGGGGTGCGAGTGGCGGGGCGACCTGGGCGCCTTTGTGGCGCACACTGAGCGCTGTCCGGCCGTATGGGGCGTCTGCGGTTGCTGCGAGACGCGCGTTCTTCTCGACGAGCTGCCGGTGCGCACCTTCGTCGACGTCTGTCTTACTCGCTTCTTCCAAACTCTTATCGCCCGCCCCGCCTCGCGCAGGCGCACGAGGCAGCGTGCCGGCGGCCGTGCCCGAACGCCGACCTCGGCTGCACCGCCCGCCTCTCCCGCTCGGAGCTCGAGGCCCACCTCGGTGCCACCCGCTGGAGCTTTTCTTCCGGCTTGAGCTCATCCGAGCCGCTGAGCGCAGGGCGCTGCCTGCGGGAGCTCGTGGGAGGGAGAAACGAGCTCGTGGCGCGCCTCAAACGCCAGAAGAGTGCACGCCGCCTTTTTATCTTCAGCGCTTGTCGGCATCTGACCGGCCGGGGGGTGCAGGCGCGCTGGAGCAACGGGTGGAAGATCTGCGGTGGCAGCTCGACGCGGCGCGATCGACGCGGCGCGTACTTGTTACGTTGTCCCGCCCACCAGCCCCCGTGGACATCGAGCCGGGCAAGAAGCTTTGGACAGGGCGCGTGCGCTCGAGATTGTTCATGCGCTCTTCTTCTGAAGCCTGTGCAGCTGGATCTCGTATCCGACCCACACTCCGGTTGGGGCTGTTCGCGTCTCAGCTTACGCGGCACACGGAGCCTGTGGGCATTGGGTGGATGAGCTTCGGCTTGCAGACAGCTGCCTGCTCTCTGGCACTGCTCCCCCTGATACCCTTCGAATCGACGGTTGCACAGCCTTTGACAAGGTATGCCAAGTGACACATCAATGGTTTCGTTCCCAGTCAGATAACGACTGCGACGACAATCAGGTTGCGACCTGGTTGGGGGGCTTCTCGTCTACGACCGCGAAGCTCAAGGCGGCGGTCTACCTCGAGCCGGACGCCGGCACCGACGCCGATGCTGCAGACCCCATCGAAGCTGAAAGGCGGCAAGCGCTGGGTGTTACGTCGTGCACTGACGAAGACAACCGCCAACGCTACCAAGCTCTCCTGGAGAAAATGATGCAGGACAGGAAAGCTTGCGTTGTGGACCGCCAGTACTCGATCGACCTCGCCCGTCTTGCAGAGAAGGGTGTCCCGGTCTTCATTCCAGATAAGGACAAAGGTCGCGTGTCTTTCTTCACGGTTCGCCACGTGCCCTGCGAGCTCTCAAGTCTTGTGTGGCTGATTGTTCTGCGCTAGGGCTTCGTTGTGTACCTCGTCCCTCCAGGTCCCGAAGCCAGCCGCGTTGGTGCTGCGATGCTGCAGAAGGACGAGCAAATGGATGGGCCGCCCTCCAGCGAAATCCTCTCGGAGATCCTCAAAGTTGCAGAAGGGCGGATCCTCGCTTTCGTTGTCTCTGCTCTTGAGCTCCGCCCCAAGCGGCTGTAGGATCCAGTTGTCTTGCTTGCTTAATCATATAAAGTGCCTGATCATGATCTGATCAATGTACATGTGAGGTTGGACAGCGTTGGACTTTCACAGCGAACTGGCCCAGTAGTAGTGGGGGGTACTACGGTACCGGTAGGCCCCCGTACGCGTAGTTAACGTTCGCCTACTTAATTTATAAGTAAGCTTGGGGGCCTCTGAGGCTCTGCCGCGCCGCCTTTCGCCCCTCCTGCACCCTGCCCCCGTTTTTCGTGCTCGTGAATTGCGTTCGATTATTCGATGTGTTCGAAGGGGACAGATCAAGCACTGAGCGGAATTCTCTGAAAGCTACGGCGCACGTCGCGAGCTCCACGGGTCACTGCTGCTGGGGGCTCCACAGGGAGACGAGCGTCCGCTGCGCGCCCCCTCAGACCCGAGCTACCCCCGCCCCGCCCCGCCCCGCCCCGCCCCGCGCGCCTTGCGGTCGTTGGAGGCGGCGAGGAGGGCGTTGGGGGCCGCCCCCGGGCCCCGCGGGAGGGCCACCGCCGGCACCGCCTTCCCGCACAGCTGCTCCGCCGCAGGCCGCCCCGCGCTCCGCACGTCCCACACGTACACCCGCCCTGCCGCCCCTCGCCCCTCGCCCCTCGCCCCGGGGGGGGGGGGGGGGGGGGGGGGGGGGGGCGGGGGGTGCGGGGCGCACCGGACTTGGCGCCGAGGGCGACGTACTGGCCGCAGGGGGACCAGTCGGGGGCGTGGTACTGGGAGAGGCCCTTCACGTCCCCGGCCCCCGGCCCCCGGTCCAGGTCCCAGCTGCCCCCGCCGTGAGGGGCGGGGGCGGGGTGGGTGCGGGGCGGGGGCGCCTGAGGACGATCTGGGGCCGCTCGAGGCTCGGGGCCCGCGGGTCCCACAGCTGCAGGTTCCGCGACGCCTGCGCCGAAAGTTCGGGCGGGGCGGGGCGGCGGGGCGGGGCGGGGGGGGCGGGGGCACGGCGATGGTGGAGACGAGGAGCTGGCCGCGCATGCCGCCCGACCCCACCCCGAGCCAGTTCACCTGAGCCGGCATGAGGGGCGGGGCGCGGGGCAGGGGGCGGGGGGCGGGCCTGGGCGTCCAGCCTCAGGAGGGCGGTGCGGCGGCGGGCCTCGAGGTGGTAGAGGGCGACGGTGCGGTCCGCCCCGCCGCTGAACACGTTCCCCTCCCCGTCCGCCGCCACCGCCAGGCTGCGGGGGGCTCGGGGGGACCGGCGGGGCGGGGCGGGGCGGGCGGGGCGCACATGCGGTTCGTGTGCTCGCGGTGCAATATCTGCGCCCCTTCAGCGGGAGGCGGGGCGGGGGCCGAGGGCGGGGGCCGGGGGCCGGGGCGGGCCTCGGGCTCGAAGAGGCGCTGGACGGGGGCGCAGCGGGCGGCCCCCGGCGGCTCCGGCGGCTCCGCGCCCCCGCCGGGTCCCGCCAGAGGGCGACGGCCCGCGGCTTCCCCGCGCCGCCGCCCGTCACGAAGGCCCCCGGCAGGCCCGGCACGAAGCACGCCGCCGTCGCGTACCCCCCGTGCGCCCGCGACTCGGGCGCCGCGAACCGCAGCCGCCGCTGCCGCCCGCGTCGCCCGCGAACGAAGAGCAGCGAGCGGGCGGGCGGGGCGGGGCACGAGGCGGGAGGCGTTGTCGAAGGAGGGGTAAAGCACGAGGACCTGCGCGGGCTCGGGAGGGCTCGGGCGGGGCGGGGCGGGGCGGGGCGGGCGGGCCTCGGGCCCCGGGGCGGGCGGGGGCGCGCCGGGCCGGGGGCGTCCTCCTCGAAGGCGGCGAGGAGGCGGCGCCCGTCCCCGCTCCACGCGAGCGCCTCCAGGCTGCGCCCCGCCCCCACCCCCACGTCCTCCCCCGCCACCGGCACCCCCGCCGCCTCCACCAGGCCCTCCCGCCGCCCGTCCGTCCGCCCGAACACCAGGCTCCCGTCCAGCCTGCCCGGCGTCGGCCCGGCCCGGGCAAGGCGGGGCGGGGCGGGGCGGGGCGGGGCGGACCCGGCCGCGACGAAGGCGTGGGGGTGGGCGGGGTCCGGGCAGAAGCCCACGGCCCGCACCCGCCGCCCCAGCCCGTCCGGCACCGTCCCCCGCCGCACCCACGAGATCGACCGCTCCTGCCCCCGCCGCTGGGCCCGGGGCCCCGGCGCCGGGCCGAGGGGGTGCCGCACCTTCCAGGCCGCCCGGGCGCGGGTCACGTCGTCCGCCGGGGGCGGGCCCGGGCGCGAGGGCCCCGGCGCCCCCGCCCGCCGCGCCCCCGCGGGTTCCGCCCCGGCGCCTCCTCCTCCTCCTCCTCCTCCTCGCTCTCCGCCGGGGCGGGCCGCCTGCGCTGCGGCGCCCGCGCGGCGCCGGCCGCGCGCTCCTCGTCGCTGCTCGACGGCTCCCGCTTGACCGCCGCGCGGGCCGGCGTCCGCGCCGCCCTCGCCGGCGCCTCCTCCTCCTCCTCGTCGCTCTCGGCCGCCCGCTGCGGCCGCCGCGAGCTCGAGGCGGCGGCGGCGGGGGCCCGCGGCGGGGCCGCCGGGAGCGGCGCCGGCGGCGGAGCTTCCCGCGCCCGCTTCTTCTCCTTCACGAGGGCCCTCGCCAGATCCACCGCCTGCCGCCGCCCCGTGAGCGGCGGGAGGAGCACGCGTGCCGCGCCGGGGGCCCACCTCGGCGATGCGCGCGAGCTGCATCCGCTTCGACTCCGCCTTCGCCTGCGCCTGCGAGCGCGTGAGCGGCGCCGCAAGGCCCTCCGCGCTCCCCGCACGGACCTGCGCCGCCTTCGTTTCGAATCTGCCGCCACGCGATCGGCACGTCAGAGCGCTGCGTGCACGGTACACAGCTGCTGAATGGCACGAGCGCAGCTGAAGATTAAGCGTAATGAGAGCGCGCTCAGCCCGCAGCTAGCCCGCAGCGCCGGGGCACTAGCGAACGAACGGCCGCGGCTGAATGGTATGAGCGCAGCTAGGCCGCAAAGCACGAGCGCTCCGCCGCGCTCCGCCCGCAGCTCGCGCAGTGTACCCTCGCCGCCTCCAGCGACGGACCAGCGTCATCTCCAGTGATTCTCCACGTCCTCTTCCGCGTCGCCCATCGCTTCGTCGCTCTACCCCGCCGGCGTTGGTCCCGGGGTTCGCAGCGAGGCGAACTGAAACCGCCAGCAGCAGCTTTCTGCTTACCGCCACCAGCGCTGCCACCACTAAGGGAAGCCCCGTTAACGTTTCGGTTCGATGGCGAGTTCTGCTGGCGACGAGCAGGGCGGCTGGGCGTCGGAGCTCTTCGAGCCCGGCGAGGAGGCGCAAGCTGAGCGGCTCGAGCTCACCTGCGCCGTCTGCTGCCTCGTCATGCGCGAGCCGGTGCGCCCGCGCCCCTCCCAAGCTCTCTCGCTACGCGCCGACCCGTTGCAACTGCGGCTCATGATCACACGCGCGTGCTTGCTCAGACGTCGCTGGGCTGCTCGAACGACCACGCGCTGTGCCGGACGTGCGCGGAGCGGCTGGCGAGGGAAGCCGGCTACCCCTTCGAGTACGAGTACATGAGGGCGCAGCTGAAGTGCCCCATCGACCGTGAGGTCGTCGACCGCGAGCGCTTCCGGCCCGCCCCTTTCGTCATCCGCCGCATCAACGGGCTGAAAGTGCAGTGCGCGTCTTGTGGACACATGCCGTTTTCAGATTGTTCTTGTACATGTGCTGATGCCACCTCCACATGTACAGCTGCCGGTTCCAGGGGCGGGGCTGCGAGTGGCGGGGCGACCTGGGCTCCCTCGCGGCCCACTCGGAGCGCTGCCCGGCGGGCTGGGGCGTCTGCGGCGGCTGCGGGGCGCGCGTTCCCGTCGACGAGCTGCCGGTGCATGTCTCTGCTTCCGCGTCTCTCCCTCCCTCTCATCGCCCGCCCCGCCCCGCGCAGGCGCACGAGGCGGCGTGCCGGCGGCCGTGCCCGAACGCCGCGCTCGGCTGCACCGCCCGCCTGTCAGATTTCGAGCTCGCGGTCCACCCCGGTACTCCGTTACCCGCTCCTGTTCCTCCCCTCCGTGAGTCCGGCCGCGCGCAGGGCGCTGCCCGCCGGACGTGCAAGTGAATTCGGTCCTCGCCGGACGCGCAAGTGAATGCGGTCTCGCGCGCCTCGCCCGCGAGAAGAACGATATCGCGCAAGAGAATGCGGCCCTCGCCCAGGAGAACGGTGCGCGCGTCGTCGGCTCTGTCCATGTACACTAGCGACGTCAACCGTCGAGGCGCAGGCGCGCTGGAGGGGGGGGTGGAGGACCTGTCTGGGCAACTCGAGGCGATGCGGCTCCGCGCCGATGCGGCCGAGGCTCGAGCGGCCGGCGCGATCCTTCCAGCCGCGATCCTTCCGGCGCGGCTGGTGGCGGCCGGGCAGCTGCTGTCCGGCCCTGCAGCCGCGGCCGCAGAGCCGCGCGGTGGGGAGCGGAGGGCGTTTGCAGCGCCACATGAGCCCGGCGCAGCTGCGGTTGGCGCCCAGGCAGCGGGCGCAGGTGAGGGGCCCGGCGAGCTGCGGGTGGCGCCCGGGCAGAGCATCATGGACGCCGTGAGGCGGGCCGCCGCCGGGCAGACGATCCACCTCGCCCCCGGCGTGTGTGCCCTCTTCTTCTTCAGAGGCTTCATGCGCTGTCGGCTTCTCGCTCGCTGACGCGGGCGCGGGGCCGCAGGTACCGGGAACATGTTGTGCTGGACAAGGAGGTGCACATCGTCGGGTCGCGGGAGGCCGTCCTCACGTGGACCAAGGACATCACGCTGCTCTGCATGGGCCCCGCGGCGCCGAGCGTACGGGGTGTCTCGATCAGATCCGATCTGTTTTCAGCGGTGGTCATCGAGAATGGAAGCCGGGCGGTTGTGGAGGACTGCGACGTGTCCAGCAGTGAGGGTGTCGGCATCGGTGTTTGCGGCGAGAGAACGGCTCCGACGCTGCGCGGTGAGCGCCCGGCTCTTCAATCGGATTTAGCGTGCTCCCCTTCTTAGCCGATCTTAAGTTTCCAGCGCGCAGGAAACGCAGTGCATACCTGCACAAGGGCACCCGCCATTGCTTTCTCCCTTTCGGCGAAGGGCGTGGCGGAGGGCAACGATGTGTACGGCAACGCAGGAGCTGGCATCGTGATCATGTATTTCGCCGACCCCATCGTGCGGGGAAACCGGTGCGCGATCTGCTACTCCGTCTTCATAGCCTCCAGATCTCCCCCGCCTCAAGCTTAATGTCTTCTCCTCCCTCTCCACGCCCGCCAACGCCTCGCTGCAGGGTGCGCGACCAGAAACACGGGATTTACGTGTGCAATTGCGGCAAGGGAACCATAGAGGGCAACACGCTCGAGCGCATCTCCGACCAGTCGCTCGTAAGCTGCGGTGGCGTGAAGGCTGAGAGCAGCTGTGCTCCGGTCGTGCGTGGCAACACGTTCCGAGCGTGAGCGCCACACTTCCGGGGTACACCTCGCGATAGTCTCTCTAGCGGCCCTGCAGCTGCCCTCACGAGGTCCTCACGAGCGGCCCTGCACCCGATTCCGAACTACGACGGTCCCCGCGTTCTTCTGTGCACGTGCACGTGCACGTGCAAAGGGTATCCCCTTCTTAGCCTTTTACCAATCCTTTCGGGATGTTCCCCCCTTCCTCTTCCCCCTTCCTTCCCCCCTTTTTTGTATGTTAGTACATGTGTACGTTCGGTTGTTGAATTTGAATCTGTTGAATTCCATTTACTTCATTCAATCGCAAAACGCTGGCCGCGCTCGAATGTGGCGCCTTCGGCTATGGCGGCCGGCGGCGCCGATTTCTCCGATAGTGTCGATTTCTCTGGTACGTAGCTACGATGCATGCAATGAGCCGTCAAGTCCGGCGACGGCAACAGCATTGCAAGCAAAAGAATTCAGTAATCAGCGACTAGGGGGCAAAGCCTGAGACTGCTGCTGGCCATGGATGAAGGGTCCCAGGTCGGCCCCTCACTGCTGCTGGGGGCTCCAGAGGGAGACGAGCGTCAGCTGCGCGCCCCCTCCGACCCGCCCCGCCCCGCCCCGCCGCGCAGCGCGCCTTGCGGTCGTTGGAGGCGGCGAGGAGGGCGTTGGGGGCGGCCCCCGGGCCCCGCGGGAGGGCCACCGCCGGCACCGCCTTCCCGCACAGCTGCTCCGAGGCAGGCCGCCCCGCGCTCCGCACGTCCCACAGGTACACCCGCCCTGCCGCCCCTCGCGGCTCGCCCCGGGCCCGGGGCGGGGCGGGGGTGCGGGGCGCACCGGACTTGGCGCCGAGGGCGACGTACTGGCCGCAGGGGGACCAGTCGGGGGCGTGGTACTGCGAGAGGCCCTTGACGTCCCCGGCCCCCGCCCCCGGTCCAGGTCCCAGCTGCCCCCGCCGTCAGGGGCGGGGCGGGGCGGGCGGGGCGGGGGGGGGGGCGCCTGAGGACGATCTGGGGCCGCTCGAGGCTCGGGGCGCGCGGGTCCCACAGCTGCAGGTTCCGCGACGCCTGCGCCGAAACGCTCGGGCGGGGCGCGGGGGGGGGGGGGGGGGGGGGGGAGGGGGGGGGGGGGGGGCGGCACGGCGATGGTGGAGACGAGGAGCTGGCCGCGCATGCCGCCCGACCCCACCCCGAGCCAGTTCACCTGCGCCGGCGTGAGGGGCGCTGGGCGGGGCGCGCGGCTTGGGGCGGGGGCGGGCCTGGGCGTCCAGCCTCAAGAGCGCCGTGCGGCGGCGGGCCTCGAGGTGGTAGAGGGCGACGGTGCGGTCCGCCCCGCCGCTGAACACGTTCCCCTCCCCGTCCGCCGCCACCGCCAGGCTGCGGGGGGGTCGGGGGGACCGGCGGGGCGGGGCGGGGCGGGCGGGGCGCACATGCGGTTCGTGTGCTCGCGGTGCAATATCTGCGCCCCTTCAGCGGGAGGCGGGGGCGGGGCCGAGGGCGGGGCCGGGGGCCGGGGCGGGCCTCGGGCTCGAAGAGGCGCTGGACGGGGCGCAGCGGGCGACCCCCGGCGGCTCCGGCGGCTCCGCGCCCCCCGCCGGGTCCCGCCACAGGGCCACCGCCCGCGGCTTCCCCGCGCCGCCGCCCGTGACGAAGGCGCCCGGCAGGCCCGGCACGAAGCACGCCGCCGTCGCGTACCCCCCGTGCGCCCGCGACTCGGGCGCCGCGAACCGCAGCCGCCGCTGCCGCCCGCGTCGCCCGCGAGCGAAAGGGGGCCGGGCGGGGCGGGGCGGGGCGGGGCACGAGGCGGGAGGCGTTGTCGAAGGAGGGGTACAGCACGAGGACCTGCACGGGGCTCGGGCGGGGCGGGGCGGGGGCGGGGCGGGGCGGGCGGGCCTCGGGCCCCGGGCGGGCGGGGGCGCGCCGGGCCGCGGGGCGTCCTCCTCGAAGGCGGCGAGCAGGCGGCGCCCGTCCCCGCTCCACGCGAGCGCCTCCAGGCTCCGCCCCGGGCCACCCCCACGTCCCCCCCGCGACGGGCACCGCCGCCGCCTCCACCAGCCCCTCCCTCCGCCCGTCCGTCCGCCCGAACACCAGGCTCCCGTCCAGCCTGCCACGCGTCGGCCCGGCCCGGGCGGGGCGGGCGGGGCGGGGCGGGGCGGACCCGGCGGCGACGAAGGCGTGGGGTGGGCGGGGTCCGGGCAGAAGCCCACCGCCCGCACCCGCCGCCCCAGCCCGTCCGGTACAGTGCCCCGCCGCACCCACGAGATCGACCGCTCCTGCGGCGCCGCTGGGCCCGGGGCCCCGGCGCCGGGCCGAGAGGCGTGCCGCACCTTCCAGGCCGCCCGGGCGCGGGTCACGTCGTCCGCCGGGGGCGGGCCCGGGCGCGAGGGCCCCGGCGCCCCCGCCCGCCGCGCCCCTCGCGGGTTCCGCCCCGGCGCCCCCTCCTCCTCCTCCTCCTCCTCCTCGCTCTCCGCCGGGGCCGGCCGCTTGCGCTGCGGCGCCCGCGCGGCGGTGGCCGCGCGCTCCTCGTCGCTGCTCGACGGCTCCCGCTTGACCGCCGCGCGGGCCGGCGTCCGCGCCGCCCTCGCCGGCGCCTCCTCCTCCTCCTCGTCGCTCTCCGCCGCCCGCTGCGGCCGCCGCGAGCTCGAGGCGGCGGCGGCGGGGGCCCGCGGCGGGGCCGGCGGCAGCGGCGCCGGCGGCGGAGCGTCCCGCGCGCGCTTCTTCTCCTTCACGAGGGCCCTCGCCAGATCCACCGCCTGCCGCTCCCCGTGAGCGGCGGGAGGAGCACGCGAGCCTGCGGCCCACCTCGGCGATCCGCGCGAGCTGCATCCGCTCCGACTCCGCCTTCGCCTGCGCCTGCGAGCACGTGAGCGGCGCCGCAAGGCCCTCCGCGCTCTCCGTACGGACCTGTGCCGCCTTCGTTTCGAATCTGCCGCCACGCGATCGGCACGTCAGAGCGCTGCGCCAGCGGACCATAGCTGCCGAATGGCGCGAGCGCAGCTAGACTGCAAAGCGCGAGCGCTCTGCCGCCTCCTCATGCAGCTCGCGCAGGTTGGCCTGCGCGGCGCTTTCCGTCAGTTTGCTGTTGCTCGCGCTCGACGAGCTAAGCGCACCTTCGCCGCCTCCAGCGTTATTTCATCGTCCTCCGCGTTGGCCATCATTCCGTCGCTCTACCCCGCTGGCGTCGGCCCCCGGGTCAGCAGACGAGGCCAGAGGGCGCTGCGGGCCTCCGCTGAAACGCGTTAGAGTGGCTGGAGTGTGGTCCGATGGCCCCGTTGGCCCACATAGTTCGATAGTTCTGTCTCGACTAAGAAAGCCGTCAAGCTGCGTCAAGTTTGTAGCTAAGCTTCCATGGCCACCAGCTCCAGCGAGGGAGACGAGGGGGGGTGGCCGTCGGAGCTCTTCGAGCCCGGCGAGGAGGCGAAGGCGGAGGGGCTCGAGCTCACCTGCGCCGTCTGCTGCCTCGTCATGCGCGAGCCGGTGCGCATGTGCTTTCCCGGAATTCCGCAAAGGACACCGCCCGCGCAGACGCTGCTGGGCTGCTCGAACGACCACGCGCTCTGCCGGACGTGCGCGGAGCGGCTGGCGCGGGAGGCTGGCTACCCTTTCGAGTACGAGTACATGAGGGCGCAGCTCAAGTGCCCGATCGACCGCGATGTCGTGGACCGCGAGCGCTTCCGGCCCGCCCCGTTCATCAGCCGCCGCGTCAACGCGCTGAAAGTGCAGTGCGCGTCTTGCGCACAGCGCCTTCTGTCTTCTCCGACGCCGCCCGCGCAGCTGCAGCTTCCAGGAGCGCGGTTGCGAGTGGCGGGGCGACCTGGGCTCCCTCGCGGACCACGCGGAGCGCTGTGCGGCGGGCTGGGGCGTCTGCGGCGGCTGCGGGGCGCGCGTCCCCGTCGACGACTTGCCGGTGCGCGACCTCGCTTCCGGCCGAGCCTCCTCCTACCGCTGCTGGCCGTGCTTCCAAACTCTTATCGCCCACACCACCTAGCGCAGGCGCACGAGGCGGCGTGCCGGCGGCCGTGCCCCAACGCCGAGCTCGGCTGCACCGCCCGCCTCGCGGACTCGGAGCTCGAGGCGCACCTCGGTGCCGCCCGCTGAAGCTTTCCTTCCGGTTTAAGCTCATCCGAGCCGCTGAGCGCAGGACGCTGCCTGCGGGACCTCGTCGCGCGCCTCGCCCGCGATAAAAGTGCACACCGCCCGCGCCGAGCGCCCGCGCCCGCTGACCGGCCGCGGGGGACGCAGCCGCGCTGGAGGGGCGGGTGGACGACCTCTCCGTGCAGTTGGAAGCAATGCGGCAACGGCTTGACCCCGAAGCGACTTCTCCAGCCGCGGCGTCGTCCAGAGGCGCAGCAGCGGTAGCAGCGGGCGGCGCCCAGGCAGCGCGCGCGGGCCAGGGGCCCGGTGAGCTGCGGGTGGCGCCCAGGCAGAGCATCATGGCTGCCGTGAGGCGGGCGCTGCCCGGGCAGACGATCCGCCTCGCCCCTGGCGTGTGCGTCCGGAAACCGCCTGTTAGAAATTCCTGGGTTCTCGCTGTCGACACGCGTTCCGGCGCAGGTACCGGGAGCAGGTTGTGCTGGACAAGGAAGTGCACATCGTCGGGCCCCGCGAGGCCATCCTCGAGTGGAACAACGGATGTGGAGTTGCACTGCTCTGCACGCGCCCCGCGGCGCCGAGCGTGCAGGGCATCACGATCCGAAACACGGGGAGCTCTTCCGTTGCTGTTCAATTCAGCGACGGGAGCCGGGCCGTCGTGGAGGACTGCAACGTGTCGAGCGCGGGGGTCGGTATCGAAGTCAGGGGCGAGGGGACGGCCCCGACACTGCGCGGTGAGCGCCCGCTCCTCGCCCCGCGCCTCTCCTGCGCTCACCTTTTAGCGCGCAGACAACGCGGTGCACGGCTGCGGCTTCGGAGGCATCTATCTTCACGATTCGGCGGAGGGCGTCGCGGAGGAAAACGACGTGTACGGCAACGGGGGTACAGGAATCGCGATATGGGGTCGCGCCGACCCCGTCGTGCGGGGCAACCGGTCCGAGCTCGACCCTGCTCGCTCTCGATAATGCATCCTTTCCTAGATGCATCTGTCTTTCCGCTATTCGTCACCCCTTCAATCCCGCACACATATGGCTCACATCATGTGCAGGATCCACGACCAGCCGCACGGCATACGTGTATTCAGGGGCGGCAGGAGCACCATCGAGTGGAACTGGTTCGACCGCATCTCCGACCCGTCTTACGCGCCCGGCGGCGTGAAAGTCGAGGACGGCTGCACGCCAGTCGTGCGAGGGAACGCGTTTCGAGCGTGATAGCCGCCTTTCGTCGCGCGGCGCTGCTGCGCGACGGTGGCGCGGCGGCCTTGACGGTGCTGGGCGCCCTCCGCCGCCGAGCTTTGCTTCGGGCCTCGGGACGGCTCGGGGCCCGACCTCGCCCCCCCCCCGGAGGGGAACGAGCTCCTCGCCGCCCTCGGCCGCCTGCCCCTCGCCGCCCTCGAGATCGGCCCGGTCCGGCCCCTCCCCGCGGGCCTGTGCCCCTGGCCGGCGACCACCTCGCGGGCCCGCTCCTCCTCTGAGGCTCTGCCGCGCCGCCTACCGCCCCCCCCGCCCCCTGCCCCGTGTTTCGTTCATAAATTTCGTTCGTTTATCCATAAGCGGTGAATTCGATGTGTTCTATGAAGCCCAAAATGACAAAAAGAAGGGGTTTCCGATTGTCCTTGTACTGAGCCGATTTCTCTCATAGCTACAGTGCACGTGATGACCTGTGATCATGATCGAAGAGCATCGCACACTAGTACTGCCAATGCCCCTCAGGGCCTCGCAGCTGCTGGGGGCTCCAGGGGTCGACGTCACTGCTGCTGGGGGCTCCAGAGGGAGACGAGCGTCAGCTGCGCCCCCCCTCAGACCAGACCCGCCCCGCCCCGCCCCGCCCCGCCACGCGCGGCGCGCCTTGCGGTCGTTGGAGGCGGCGAGGAGGGCGTTGGGGGCCGCCCCCGGGCCCCGCGGGAGGGCCACCGCCGGCACCGCCTTCCCGCACAGCTGCTCCGAGGCGGGCCGCCCCGCGCTCCGCACGTCCCACACGTACACCCGCCCTGCCGCCGGGCCCCTCGCGGCTCGCCCCGGGGGGGAGTAGGCGGGGGGTACGGGGCACACACCGGACTTGGCGCCGAGGGCGACGTACTGGCCGCAGGGGGACCAGTCGGGGGCGTGGTACTGGGAGAGGCCCTTGACGTCCCCGGCCCCCGCCCCCCGGTCCAGGTCCCAGCTGCCCCCGCCGTGAGGGGCGGGGGCGGGCGGGGCGGGGCGGGGGGCGCCTGAGGACGATCTGGGGCCGCTCGAGGCTCGGGGCGCGCGGGTCCCACAGCTGCAGGTTCCGCGACGCCTGCGCCGGAAGTTCGGGCGGGGCGGGGCGGCGGGGCGGGGCGGGGGGGGCGGGGGCACGGCGATGGTGGAGACGAGGAGCTGGCCGCGCATGCCGCCCGAGCCCACCCCGAGCCAGTTCACCTGAGCGGGCGTGAGGCGCGGGGCGGGGCGGGGCGGGCGGGGGCCGGGCCTGGGCGTCCAGCCTCAGGAGCGCCGTGCGGCGGCGGGCCTCGAGGTGGTAGAGGGCGACGGTGCGGTCCGCCCCCCCGCTGAACACGTTCCCCTCCCCGTCCGCCGCCACCGCCAGGCTGCGGGGGGGTCGGGGGGACCGGCGGGGCGGGGCGGGGCGGGCGGGGCGCACATGCGGTTCGTGTGCTCGCGGTGCAATATCTGCGCCCCTTCAGCGGGAGGCGGGGCGGGGCCGAGGGCGGGGCCGGGGCCGGGGCGGGCCTCGGGCTCGAAGAGGCGCGTGACGGGGCGCAGCGGGCGGCCCCGGCGGCTCCGGCGGCTCCGCGCCCCCCGCCGGGTCCCGCCACAGGGCCACCGCCCGCGGCTTCCCCGCGCCGCCGCCCGTCACGAAGGCGCCCGGCAGCCCCGGCACGAAGCACGCCGCCGTCGCGTAGCCCCCGTGCGCCCGCGACTCCGGCGCCGCGAACCGCAGCCGCCGCTGCCGCGCCCGTCGCCGCGAACGAAGAAGAAGGGGCGGGCGGGGCGGGGCACGAGGCGGGAGGCGTTGTCGAAGGAGGGTACAGCACGAGGACCTGCGCGGGGCTCGGGCGGGCTCGGGCGGGCGGGGGCTCGGGCGGGCTCGGGCGGGCCTCGGGCCCCGGGCGGGCGGGGGCGCGTTGGGCCGCGGGGCGTCCTCCTCAAAGGCGGCGAGCAGGCGGCGCCCGTCCCCGCTCCACGCGAGCGCCTCCAGGCTCCGCCCCGCCGCCACCCCCACGTCCTCCCCGCGACGGGCACCGCCGCCGCCTCCACGAGGCCCTCCCGCCGCCCGTCCGTCCGCCCGAACACCAGGCTCCCGTCCAGCCTGCCCGGCGTCGCCCGGCCCGGGGGCGGGGCGGGGCGGGGCGGGCGGACCGGCCGCGACGAAGGCGTGGGGTGGGCGGGGTCCGGGCAGAAGCCCACCGCCCGCACCCGCCGCCCAGCCCGTCCGCCACCGTCCCCCGCCGCACCCACGAGATCGACCGCTCCTGCGGGCGCGGCTCGGCCCGCGGCCCCGGCGCCGGGCCGAGAGGCGTGCCGCACCTTCCAGGCCGCCCGGGCGCGGGTCACGTCGTCCGCCGGGGCGGGCCCGGGCGCGAGGGCCCCGGCGCCCCGCCCGCCGCGCCCCTCGCGGGTTCCGCCCCGGCGCCCCCTCCTCCTCCTCCTCCCCTCGCTCTCCGCCGGGGCCGGCCGCCTGCGCTGCGGCGCCCGCGCGGCGGTGGCCGCGCGCTCCTCGTCGCTGCTCGACGGCTCCCGCTTGACCGCCGCGCGGGCCGGCTTCCGCGCCGCCCTCGCCGGCGCCTCCTCCTCCTCCTCGTCGCTCTCGGCCGCCCGCTGCGGCCGCCGCGAGCTCGAGGCGGCGGCGGCGGGGGCCCGCGGCGGGGCCGGCGGCAGCGGCGCCGGCGGCGGAGCGTCCCGCGCGCGCTTCTTCTCCTTCACGAGGGCCCTCGCCAGATCCACCGCCTGCCGCTCCCCGTGAGCGGCGGGAGGAGCACGCGAGCCTGCGGCCCACCTCGGCGATCCGCGCGAGCTGCATCCGCTCCGACTCCGCCTTCGCCTGCGCCTGCGAGCGCGTGAGTGGCGCCGCAAGGCCCTCCGCGCTCTCCGTACGGACCTGCGCCGCCTTCGTTTCGAATCTGCCGCCACGCGATCGGCACGTCAGAGCGCTGCGTGAGCGGTCCGAAGAGGCTGAATGGCGCGAGCGGAGCGCACTTCGTGATCCTCTGCTGACATTCAGCTGCCTCCGTCCGCAGCTCGCGCAGCTTGGCCTGCGCGGCTCCGTCAGCATCCTCTGGCTCGCGCTCGACGAGCGCAGCGCACCTTCGCCGCCTCCAGCGTCATCTCATCGTCCTCCGCGTCGGCCATCTTTTCGTCGCTCTACCCCGCCGGCGTCGGCCCCCCGGGTCCGTGACGAGCCTGAGCAGAGGGCGCTGTGGGCCTCCGCTGGACCGCGCGGAGTCGGTTGGAGACACTCTTTGAGACGGCTGGAGCCGTCCACGCAGCCCTTCGCACGAACACGGCTCGGTTCTGAAATTACGGCCCGCATTCACCACGCGTACGAGGCTCGCCTGGAGTTCGAGTGTCCTGTCGTCATTGGCACATTCAGCCTGCGCGTACGGACGCTGCTTGCCGCGACAGGAGCGTGCAGCTGCCGTCGCTTCAAGGCTTAGGCTCCTCGCCCGTCCTGTGAAGGCGCGGCCGAGCGGCGGCGGGGGCGCGGCCTCGGAGCGATGCTGCGGCGGGCGCGGCGCTCGGGGGACTTCTTCGCGGAGCTCGAGCGCGGCGGCGGCCGCCTCCTCTCCTCCGACCCTAAGTGCGCCCGGGCCCCGCCGCAGCCGCCCTGGCCCGCGCCGCCGGCGCCGCCAGCGCCGAGCCGGGCGCAGGCGGGCGGTGAAGGGGCTGCTGCGGTGCTGGAAGGACCACGCGCCGCGGGCGGGCCCGGCGATCTGCCCCGCTGCCTCCTCTGGCTCCACGCCGGCGTCCAGGCCCCCGCCTTCCGCCGCGAGCTCGTCTCCCACCGCAAGCGGCGCGCCGCCTCCCCGCGCCCACACCCGCCCCGTATCCCCCCGCGCGCTCACACGGCGCAGGCTGCTGCGGCTGGGGCGGATCGCGGCGGGGGAGCCGGACCCGGCCGTGCGCTCCGCGCTGCGCGCCGCCCTCGCCTCGTGGGCGCAGGAGTTCGGGGGCGAGGCGGGGACCGGCGAGGGCCTCCGCGCCGTCCTCCAGTACCTCGCCGCCCACGGGCCCGGCCCCGGCCCCGGAACCCTTGTCCCGGGCGGAACCCTTGTCTCGGCCCCGGCCCCGGCCCCCGCCCCGGCGCCCGCCGGCGTGCTCCCCCCGGGCTCTACTACCTGACCCCCAACCTCCCCACTCCCCGGGCCCGGCCCCGGCCTATCCCCGCCCGCCGCCGCCGCTCCTGCCCTCGCGCACCCGCCCGCGCAGCGGCCGCCGGCGGAGAACCCCTACGCCCGCCCGGGGGCCCCCGCGCCCTCCCCCCCGCCCCGCCCCGGCCGCCCGGCCTCGCCCGGGCCGCTGGCGGGGCTGGAGGAGGCGGCGGGGCGCTGGGGCGGGGCCTGGAGGAGGGCGAGGCGCTCCTCCGCCGCCTCTGCGCCGCCCCCGGCGACCCCGACGCCCGCGCCGCCCGCGCGCTGCTCGTGGAGGACCTCGCGCGGGGCGCCGACCGCTGCCGCGCCCTCCTCGCCCGCCTCGAGGCGGCCGCGGGGCCCTGCCCGACGGCGGCCCCGCGGCCCGCGCGGCGGCGCTGGGGGCGCGCCTCGCCGACCTCCTCTACGCCCACCGCCGCGCCTGCGCCGCCTTCGCCCCCTCGAGGCCGGCGCCGGCGCCCAGGCGGCCCGGAGGCGCCCGCCGCCCCGGCCTCGACCGCGTCGGCGGCGGGGCGGCGGCGCGGGGGGCGGGCCGCCGCCGGCGGTGCTGCCGCCCTCCCTCTCGGCCCCCGCGCTCCTCCCTCCCCCGCCGTCCCCGCCGCCCCCCCGCCTCATCGACGCGGGAGGCGGCGCTGGGGAGCGCGCCTTCGCGCCCCTCTCCGCCCCCGGCCCGGCGCTACCCCCGGCGCCGGCGCCGGCCCCGGGCCCTCCGCCGCCGCCCTCGGCGCCCTCGCCTTCTCCTCCCCGGGCCCGGGCCCGGGCCCCCGGCTTCGGGCCCTGTACCCCCCGGGCCCGGGGCCGGCTGGCTCGCCCCCGCCGAGGCCGCCGCCCTCCGCGAGGAGCGCGACTCCGCCCGCCAGGCCCGCCCCGTACCCCCCGGCCCCCGGCCCGCCCTCCCGGGAGCTCACCCCGCAGGCGGGGTACAGATGCTCGAGGCGGCCCTGCGCCACGTCTCCCGCCTCTGCCGCGTGCGCCCCGCGCCCCCGTACCCCTCCGCCGCCTCACGCGTACCCCCCAGGACCTCGCGGAGGCGGACGCGGAGAACGAGCGGCTGCAGGTGCTCTACCGCGAGCTCCTCGCCCGCGTACCCCTCCCCGGCCCCTCCCCCGCCCCCTCCTCCTCGGCCCCCGTCCTCGCGATGCCCGCCGCTCCGCCCGACTCGGCGGCGGGCACCGCGGGCGGCGCCCGGCCCTCCCGCGGCGCCGCTGGGGCGCACCACCCGTTCGGCCCCCCCGCGAGCGCCGCGTCGGGGCGTGGCGACCCCTTTGCCTTCCCCCTCGACCTCGACCCCGCCCCCGCCCTCGAGCTCCCCTCCGTCCCCTCCTCCCCCGTCGCCCTCGCCGCCCGCGCCCCGCGCAGCGCCCCGGACCCGCCCCGCGCCCTCGCCGCCTAGCGCCCCCGGCGCGACGCGTCCGGTGAAGAGATGATGATCATTGAACTTCACATTCAGAACTTCGAGCACGCCGTTGAAGGGAACCCCTCGTCGAGGATTCTTACCGGTTTAATAAGAACGTGTTACCGCGCACGATCGGAGTGCCGCCCTTGTTCTTCACGCCGCCGGGGGCGTAGGAGGGGTCGGAGATGCGCTCGAAGGCGTTGCCCTCGACGGTCCCCTCGCCGCGGTTTCCCACGTGGATCCCGTGCTGCTGGTCGTGGATCCTGCGGGAAGAGGGCGTCCGCGGAGAGGTCGAGGAGACGGGGATGCGGGGCGCGGGGCACCGATTGCCCCGAACGACGGGGTCCGCGCCGCTCTCGATCGAGAAGCCCGCCCTCGCGTTGCCGTAAACGTCGTTGCCCTCCGCGACGCCGCCTGCCGCCGCGAAGAAGTAGAAGGCTGGCCCGCTGCAGTCGTGCACCGAGTTCCCTGCGCGTGCGAGGTGGGCGGGCCTGGCGAGGCGAGAGACGGCGACGGCGGCCTGGCGCGGGGCGACGGCGAGGGAGGGCGCGGGCGGGCGCGCCGCGCAGGGTCGGGGCGGTGCCCTGGCCGCAGACCTGGACGCCGTCGCCGTTCTCGCAGGAGATGTCGCAGCCCTCGACGAGGGCCCCGCTCCCGCCCTCGACCCGCACCGCGTACTTGAGCTTGTGCGCGCTCCTGCACCGGATCGCGATGCCCCGCACGCTCGGCGCCGCGGGGCCCGTGCAGTGCAGCGCCGGGCTCCTCTCTGAGTCCACGGCGGCCTCCCGGGGCCCGACGATGTGCACCTCCTTGTCCAAGAAGGCCCGTCTCCCGGTACCTGCGCGCTGTCGTGAGAAGATCACCGTCGCGAGCGAGAGCTCGAGCAGGACAGGAATCGCGCGGGCTGCACGCACACGCCGGGGGCGAGGCGGATAGTCTGCCCAGGAGCCGCCCGCTTCACAGCGTCCATGATGCTCTCCCCTGGCCGCACTTGGACCTCCTCGGCACTGGCGCCAGCCGCCTGCTCGCGCTGCTCGGTTCGGCGCGGGTCGGGGCGCTGGGGGGAGGGTCCGGAGGGGCCGGCAAGGCTCAAGCTCGCGCCCCTCGTCCACCGCGCGCTGCCTGGGAGTCGCCTGCGTGCGCTCCTCCGGCTCCGCCTTCAGCCGGCGGCCGCCTGCGCCACCTTGCAAAGCTGCAGCTGCTGGGCGCGGCAGGCGGTGCGCGGCTGCCGCCAGCCGCGCCGAGGCGCGGGCGCACGGGGCAGGCGGCGCGCACCCTTCTCGCGAGCAAGGTCGTCCTTCTCGCGCGTGACGTGCGCGGCGACGCTGGCGAGGAATGTCTTCTCGCGAGCGAGGCCCGCGTTCTCCTGGGAGAGGCCGGCGTTCTCTCGAGCGAGCTCCCTCCTCTCGCGGGCGAGGCGCGCAGCGAGGTCCCGCAGGCAGCGCTCTGCGCGAATAAAACTGGCGAGCTCGATGTGCGCAAGAGCTTGCACCACCAAGATGCGCATCAAGATCCCAAATAGAGAGTCGAGCGGTGCAGCCGAGGTCGGCGTTGGTCGGCGTTGGGGCACGGCCGCCGGCACGCCGCCTCGTGCGCCTGCGCGAGGCGGGGCGGGCGATGAGAAGGAGGGAGAGACGCGGAAGCAGAGACACGCACCGCCAGCTCGTCGATCGGGAAGCGTGTCTCGCAGCAGCCGCAGACACCCCAGCCCGCCTCGCACCGCTCCGCGTGGTCCGCGAGGGAGCCAAGGTCGCCCCGCCACTCGCAGCCCCGCCCCTGGAACCGGCAGCTGCGGGGGCGGCGTCAGAATAAGCGCAATCTGAATTTCAGATGTTTTGACACGCACCGAACTCGCAGTGCAATAATGCGTCGGGCGTTGCGGAGCGCTGGCCGGAAGCGCTCGCGGTCGACGACCTCGCGGTCGATCGGGCACTTCAGCTGCGCCCTCATGTACTCGAACTGAAAAGGGTAGCCCGCCTCCCTCGCCAGTCGCTCCGCGCACTCCCGGCAGAGCGCATGGTCGTTCGAGCTGCTCAGAATCTTGACGGGGGAGTCTGCTGCTGGCGGGCGCCGCATATGCATCCGCGTCAACATGACGGGCCTAGACCAGGAGCGACACTCGAAGGGCGCACGGGCTCGCGCATGACGAGGCAGCAGATGGCGCAGGTGAGCTCGAGCCACTAGGCCCTCCGCCTCCGCCTTCGCCTCCTCGCCGGCCGCGGGCTCGAAG